>JBBPBX010057575.1:0-22384 GCA_038048925.1 Garcialebias charrua
ATCACGTCGCAGTTACAGAACAGAAAATGAATCAACTTCCTGTTTGGAGCACGTTGCGAACCGATGTTACACCATATTCTGTGACCACCGTATATTGTGACCATAGGGGGCGGTGTTGCATGAACTGTTGCAGGTCACAGAATATGGTGCAACACCGGGTCCAATGACCGAACCAGAACCAGCTTCCTCGGACATTGTTTCACAAATAAAAGGCAAAAAATATTAATCTCTAAACCTACAAATACCTATTAACATATTAATCTCTAAAACTAAACCTAATGCGCAGCACCACAGGCGGTGGTGCGGGGTGGTCACTGTTTTAAGTTTTGTTTTTGACGTGCCACACATCTTTTTCACTTTTGCAGCTTAAAGGTGCTATGTGTAACTTTCTGTAGAGCACAGAACTTAGAAATATTTTCAACAGGCAAAGCATTCTGATCCCTCCCCCTCAGAGCCATATATGGCTCTGCCCCCCTTGCTCTGCTGAAATTCAAATTCAAGCTCTGTTTTTATTGGCTGATTCAAATTCAAGCTCTGTTTTTATTGGCTGGTTACAAACTCTGTTTTTATTGGCTGGTTAACGGCGGGTCACTCTGTGTTTTTAGTGTTTTTATAAATGCTGATAGAGAAGCAAGGGGACTAGTTTTTTTCAGAGATTACTTTGTCTAACACCAGTCTGTCAGTAGATAGTGACAATATGTTACAAATATATTGTTAGAAAAGTTACAGACTGCACTACAAAGTTACATAGTGTAGCTTTAATAATAATAACTAACAGTTTTGGATTTCCTGTGACTTATTTGCTGTAAGATAAATGGTAGGAGCATAATATATGCTCCCAATGTTTTGTTGGTCTTTTTTTGTAAATAATAATTTATTTTTATTTTTTTGCGGTTTTAATTAGTTAATTATTTTTTGCATCTTGAGATCCTATGACATCATCAACTACTCGAGCACTACTCGAGTATTATTGTGTTGATGTCGAGATTTTAAATTATGTACTCGTTCAACCCCTAGATCAGTCTGTTCAGGGTTTGAACCTTAAACAGTTTTAGGTTTTTGATCTCGTACATTGTAATCAAGGTGCAAGAAAAACAAAACATTAAAATTGATTTTCTTGAATTCTGACAAATAGAATAAAGGTCTTAACGCACTGAAAATGTTTTGGTTTTTTTTCTAAGTCTGCTTTTATTATATAATGATTTAATCTGGGTTGGAACAGTTTTAAGAGTTGGAGTTATGTAACTGGAGCTCATAAAATATAATCCAGGCACAACAAATTGAGCGGAATAGTCCTTTAAAGAGCTGGAGCTGAAATCACAAGCGAACTTCGGTTTGTTTATTTGACTGCGTCAGATTCTGTTAAAAGCTCTTGTGAAGTTTTAGCTCAGTGTTTGGATTTCTGCAGCCACCAACATAATTTGAAAATGCATTCAGATGCCTCTAATAAGCATCTAATGTAGTGCTTTAGTTCTTGCAGGCTTGTTCTTAAATAACCCGTCAAATGTGAAGCATCTATGTTTCCAGGTTCCTTTCTGAACAGTTTGATCCAAACCCTGTGGGGCTGCACGTGCTTTTCATTCACCTGCATCATCACGTTGTTGCACCTTAGTGCCCCGTACCCGCAGAGTTCCAGCAGGCGAGCTGATACATGCACACCCAAATAATGCGTTTCATCCAGAGCTGCTGCCTGTGCACGTCGCAGCTCCAACCTCTGTGTGATCTGTGCACGTCCTGCTAATTCCCTCTAAACCACCGGCCTATAGATTAACAAACAAACAGTAATTATGGTAATCTGATGGTAAACGTGTGGCAGTTTTCCACATCTTGCTCAGGTTTTATTTTATTTTTTGTAGATCTCTTCTCTTCAGCTCTGCAAACCTTTTTAAAAGTGTCCCGAGGAGTAAATCATTTGCAGGATTGGGAGCGTTACGTATGTTCTCCCACGTCGAGCACACGCCCACACTTTTACTTTGGAGTTATGTAAGCGCTCGCTGATAGATTGTGCACACACCCACAGAGAAGCTGACCTCAAGCTGCAGCCTCCACAGAGACAACCGGGAGTTAAAAACGCTCAAACGGCAGCAGCTGCTGATTTAATCGGGATAAACGCGCTTTCTACGTGTCAGATAAACGCTCGGTAAGTGATCGTCTGCAGCTAGAGGTGACCTGACGTGACCACAAACGACTGAAGGTATTCATGTGTCGCTAATCTTGGGAATTTCTTACATTTATCACAGCTCAGACACACTCTGTGTTCAAATACAAAGCAGGAGTTGAGTCAAAAACCGGGATTTTACAGTTTTTTAAGACAACTCGTAAAACAGTTGCTTTTAAAGCTGATTTATTTACTTTTTAAATTACAGATTTCCAGTCAGAGATGCTGTTTTTTTTCAGCTTATTAGATAAATGAAGTAAATGTGCACGATATTTCACGATATATTATGATATATTGTGATATATTATTATATATCACAATATATTATGATATAACACAATATATTATGATATATCGCAATATATTATGATATATCACAATATATTATGATATATCACAATATATTGTGATATATCATAATATATCGTGAAATATTGTGATATATTATGATGTATCACAATATATTATGATATATCACGATATATCTATCATGATATATTATGATATATCGTGATATGATATATCGTGATATGTTATGATATATCGCAATATATTATGATATATCGCAATATATTATGATATATCACAACATATCACAACATATCATCCCAGCATTGCTTGAACTGTGATAAATCTTTGCGTATAAAACTTGTTTTTTGGAGCAAGTTAAATCTCTGTTCTAATGATTTAAGAGATTAAAACAATAATTTAAGACATAACTGGTTTAATATCAGTGGACAGTGGTTGACCATCAATACCTTTTATCATTCCGACAGATATATTTTATCATTTAAAATTAAAGCAATAATGGTTTGATTAAAATATATTTTACAACCCTTAGTAGAGCTTGTATATGCAAAAATTATACAAGAGAAGTTTTGCTTCAAAAACAAAAATTGTGTTGACCTTTTTTTTTTAAGTTGAAAATATCGTCTGATTAATCGGTTTATTGTTTATCAGAGAAATCTTGGAAGTATGACACAGAAACTAAAAGGAGCAAATTATCTTTTGGTGTTTTCATTAACAAAATATTCATGAAATTATGCAGTTAACTTACCGGTAATATTAAAATAATTTTTTTATAGTTTTAAAAACAATGATAGATTGATTTTTTAAATTTATTTATTTTTAATTGGCCAATATTTATCGGCAGACTGATGAGGGGAGCGGTGGCACAAGGAGCAGCCGAAAGAATTTTTATGACACAATAATGTATTATTTCTGGAGCTAACATCATAAATATATTATTTTTATATATAGCTAGCTAGTAGGGGTGTAACGGTACGCTAAAATCACATTTCGGTTCGGTTCAGTTTCAAGGAGGATTTGGTTAATTTTCGGTACGAAATAAAGACTTACAAAACATTTATTTTGAAAATGTATCAAGTAAACAATACGTTTGTATAAAAATAAATAAAAGCAACCCATTTGGATGATATTTTAATTAAAAGGCACTCTTTATAATAAATAAACTATACTAACAATAATAAAAATCTTAATAAATACAATAACAGTCAGAACCAGAACAAAAAGCAGCAACAGACTGTTTACAAGTTAACTAATCAAGTTAAAGGAGAAATGTAATCAAATCTGAAAAAATCGATATAACAAGAATTTCATATAGTAAACAACACACATAAACATACTTAGTATGCTTTTTTCAAGTCAGTAGCTTAAAGAAATAGTTTTTTACATTTTTCCTGCTACATGCCGAAGTACAGTGATTTCTGTAGTAATTTTCTGGACGCACTTTTATGACACAATTAAGACCTCCTTTGCTATCTTACAATAACACTGAAGCTATAAACCCATCATTACTGTCCTCCTGTCTGTCATTTAAAATGGAAGCAGAAGACTTTTTTGAATCTGAAGGATATCACTTTAGTTTGTCAAAAACAGTTTGGTGATTTAGTGCATTAATGGGCATTTCTATCCTGGAAATACGAATAGCCGTGCGTTAGCCGCCGCATGCTAACGTTAGCATGCTAGCGCCGTATGCTAACGTGGAAGTGGGGGTGTTGAAAATGTCCTGAAACAGTTACCAATGTCTTGTTAAGCTCTGTCTTCCCCAGAACATAGTAGGATCTAAAATGATTTTTAAAGATGAAGGAGCAAGTTGAAACATGCTGTCTCCCTCCTTGCTAGCAGGCTCTATTGGGAGCTGCCTGGCTAACTAACTACGGTGGCCCTACACGGCCAAAATTCTACAGCGGCCGAATGCACAGGAGCGGTAAAAATACAATATAAAATTTAAAAAAAGTTTTAAAATCGATTTTGGGGCTTTTAGAATAGATTCTGAATCGCCAGGACTAAGAATCTTGATTCTTTAAAAAATAGATTTTTTTTGCTGCATCCATAATTGCTACACACTGAAACCTTTTTGTCCACAACTAGATACACACACTAATATTACTGTATGAGGGACGACTCGTTGCACTGCCTACGTCATATTCAGGGGACGGAGAGCAGGCAGGAGGAGGGGGGTCAAAAACACCAGATGAGAATTTTTTCACTTTGCAAAGTCTAAATTTGAGTTAGGATGACATTTTTGACTTGTGAAAATTTCTCAACAAGCTTATTTTATGCTTTTCATTAGACTACTATTAGCTTAAAAACACTTTTCATTTCTCCTTTAAGTTTTTGTCCAAAAAGACGAACTTGTCCACATTTTCTGCTAAAAGCACAGATCTAGTTGCAGTGAAGATCTCCAGTGGTGGAGAAAATCATCTCAATAACAACAGTAGCAGCAGTGTGGCTGTTTATGTCCTCATTACTCACAACCTCTTCTTGGACCTGCTCCCCCAGGTGGGACAGGTCCCTGGAAAAGTTCAGAGTTCAGTCATCACACACTTCTACTGGAGGTGATCTGGTGGAGTTCCCTGAAGAGGAAAAAGACTCAGCTGCTATCTCTGTCCCAGACTGGAAATAAAACACAAAGAGGCAAAAAAAAAAGAGTTAAGATTATAATTTTAAATTTAAAAAGATTAATTAGAGAATAATAACAAAAGAACAATACCTCTTCTTGAACAGTTGTTGTGAGGTGGTTGAATCTCTCGGTCATCATCATCATCAGGGCAGTGCTTTAATCTTCTCCAGGACTTGTTGACAATATCAGTTTTAGCTTTTTCATAAAGTGCTGAACTTTTTGGCTGAAGTGTTGACATGATGGATGTCGTAGCGACGATCAAGAACGTTAAAGTCGGTGCATCAACAACATTCGGACGTAGATCTAGAGCTTTAAAAACCGAACGGATCTCGTTCCGGACAACCTGTCATTTACCCAGAATGCATTGCACCATACACTTAATAAAATGGCAATGTCTGTGTGTTATTTATATTTAAACTAAGCAGCCTACAGTATTTTTTGTTTTGTTTTTGTAGGTGAAGTAATAGTTTTTTTAATTGCTCCGTCCAGTCAGAGCTCTTTAAATGACGTGCGACGACCGAGTCGGGCTCAGGATCGACGAGGTTCACGACTTGAGGTGGGGCAGCGAGTTGTTTGTGTCCCTGGAGGTACCCAGCCCTCCAGAATCCACTCTCTCTCTGGTATGCGCCTCCTAATGAGGCCGCAGCAGCGCCAGCTCTTCATATTAGAGGCTGCTCAAGTCAGGAAGTCTACAAGCGGAGCGTTGATGTAGGCATCCTGAACCGGTGGCTCGATTCCCGACACCGCCGGGCTGCAGCGTCCAGCTCAGCAAGGCTGAGATTCATCTGCCAAAAAAACAGCTGTAAATGGATACAATAAAAACAAGACGTGTCCAAATCAACTTTTTATTTTTTCATGTAAATCTCTTTCAAACAGAGTTAAAATGAACTTAAAGGAACGTCCAAGCCTAAAAATTATAAATAGGTGTGTGTGCGGATTATTGTTATTATTTTTAAGGGCTGATTAGGATCAGTTTGCTGATAATTAATTTATTTTTATTTATTTATGTAAATCTCTTTCAAACTGGAGTTAAAATGAACTTAAAGGAACTTTCACACCCAAAAATTATAAATAGGTGTGTGCGGATTATTATTATTTATTTTTTTAATGGCTGATTAGGATCAGTTTGCTGATAATTAATTCATTTTTATTTATTTATGTAAATCTCTTTCAAACTGGATTTAAAATGAACTTAAAGGAACTTCCACGCCTAAAAATTATAAATAGGTGTGTGCGGATTATTATTATTTTTTTTTAATGGCTGATTAGGATCAGTTTGCGGATAATTAATTAATTTTTATTTATTTATGTAAATCTCTTTCAAACTGGAGTTAAAATGAACTTAAAGGAACTTTCACGCCCAAAAATTATAAATAGGCGTGTGCGGATTAATTACCGGTAGTTTTTTATTTATTTATTTATTTCACTTTAATTTTTATTAACATTTTCTATAGAAAATAACATTCCAAGGATATATGACAGACATTTTCCAGATTATGGTAGCCTAAGCAGGCCTCTCATTACAATAATAATTCCCAAAAACAACAAAAAAGGGGTGCACACACTCATACAACAATAACTATGACATTTTTTTATATAAAAAATAATAAAATAAATCTCGGTCATAGGTGTCTATGGTCTAAAAATGTCACTGTTAATGGCATCGAGTTTCCCCATGTCTTTTCTTGGGTTTTGAACTGTGTCCATTTTTTCCACTTATTCAAAAAAAAAATCTTCTTTTAGTCTAATGTAACACTTCATCTAAATTTCACTAACAATATTCAGCCATTGTTGTATGGAGGGAGCAGATATCTGGTACCAGTTTCTTGTTATAGCTTTTTTACACGCAATTAACAGTATCTTAATCAAGTACTGTACATGTCTTCATATAATACACATTTTTTTACATTTCCAAGATACATTGTTTTAAAATCTTTTGATAATGGGTATCCCAAAATAGCTCTGATTGTAGTACAGTACTGTATTCACATTTTGCCAATATGAATCTAATTTTGGACACTCCCAGAAGATATGTGTATGGTTTGCTTCTAAATTTCCACATTCTCCAACACGGTAAATGAGATTTGGTTTGTTTACTCTTTATCTTGGGTGTAATGAAGAACCTGAGGTTTTTCCACCCAAACTCTCTCCAAAGTCTGGAGTTTGTTGTTGTGCTCTGATTTATACATATATCCCGCCATTCTTCAGATGATATTTCAATTTTAGATTCTTTCTCCCAGTTAGTTTTTTTTTAATGGCTGATTAGGATCAGTTTGCTGATCATTTATTTTTAGGTAGTTTTTGGAGTTTTGACGCGTCACAAACAACTTTCAGTAGAGCAGACGTGTTGAGGTCGATCTGTGCGGGTCGTCGACTCTGTGGGTTTGTTTACTAAACGACGCCTGGCCACGAACACGCATGTCACAGCGATGTGCCAACGTTTCTTCTGCTGCCCGAGGGCCAAGTCAGACTCGGAACAACACTCTGAAGGCGTGCCGGCCCCGCGTCTCTTTCGCGTCTTGTCTCGGCAGGCTTTCAATCAGCAGATTCTCCGGTGAGGAGGAAAAAGGAGAGTCGCGCCCGGAGGTAAGGCGGGGACGCCGACAGCTGCAGCTCCATGTGATGAGGGGAAAACAATAACAAGCGGCGCGTGTTTACGGTCAAAACTCTCGCGCCTTGACGAGGATTTTTCCACATGAGTGTGAACTTCTTGCTCAACTGCCGTGAGAGAAAGTGACAATCGGTGTCTGTTTGCTCAGCGGTGACAGGCGAGTCTTTGTTCTGCTGTCACCGAGCCGTCCTGCGTGGGATCAACAGCAGATTGCACAAGGAGAAGGTTCTGACCCGTTGCGCAAGCCTCGCCGATCGGACCGAAGCTTTCGGCTGAGAAGAGCGTCTCCTTTTACCTTTTTATTCACTTGTTTACATGTAAAACTAACAGCACTGTGATTAAAAACATATTTTAGAAGTTGGGCATTGTGAAGTTTAGTGGGTCCCAACACTGGTCCCTGAGGAACACCATCTTGCATGTTTTAGTTTCCCTGCTCCCAACACATCTGATTCAATGATTTAATTACTTCTTGTTCTGCAGAAGCCTGTTAATTACCCATTAATTAAAATCAGGTGTGTCGGAGCAGAGAAACGACTGGAACATGCAGGACGGCGTTCCTCAAGGACCAGAGTTGGGAACCCCTGGATTAAGAATATCAAAGTATCACAGTATTAACATGATCTACAACTGTCAGGACTGTGAAGTCCACCCTCTTTCAGTTCTGGGGTTTTATCAGGATAAAATAAGATTTTATTTAGAAATTATTCAAATTTACCTTCAAGTGAGCAAAAACTTGTTTTTTTTATGGTTGTGGAGGAATTTTGTCCCACTCTTCTTTCCATCGTTGATTCAGTTCGTTTTGGATTCTGCTCAGCTCTCTGAAGGTCCCACCTTAGTCAGATTGAAACCCTTGCAGCGCTGTTTATTTTATTTATTTATTTTATTTTGACCTGTTCTGTTGTGGATCTGCTGCTTTATTTGGATCATGGTCCTGTTGGACCCAGTTTGGTCTAAACTTCAGCTGGACTCACATTTAGATCCAGAACCCTTTGTTACAGAGGAGTTCATGGTCCACTCAGTGACTTTCAGGAGCCCATACCATCAGCCCTCCACCACCATGCTGACAGCTGGGGTGAGGGGTTTGCTACAGTGCCTTATGGGTAAACATCGGTCCCATCTGTTCGAAAGACATTGTTCTAGAAGTCTAGCGCTTCCAAACTTTTTCCTACTGTCCTGCTGTGACCTTTGACCTTTACCCTGCTAACAGCAACCTGTAGCTCATTTCTGAGAGTTGCACGGTCTGACCTTCTGGGTGAATTTGCTGAGACGACTGGTGGCTTGTCTTGGATTGGATGTTTTCCTCTTGTGGAAAACATCTCTGTAGAAAGATGGACTCCAAATAACCTTTGACCCTTCTCAGATTGATGGGCAGCAACATCTCTAAGGCCACTGCTGATGTCTTTCCGCCCTGGCGTTGTATTAACACACAATAATAATAATAATAAATTCAATTTATAACGCACTTTTCATTAGTGAAAATCTCAAAGTGCTACACACATTGAATGCTACACACATTCATACACCGGTAGCGGCAGACTACCATGCAAGGTGCTTTCCAGTCCTACCGGGAGCAACTCGGGGTTAAGTGTCTTGCCCAAGGACACAGCGGCACATGGTGTGGGGAACCGAGATTCGAACCGCCAATCTTCCGATCGGGGGACGACTGCCATTACCACTACGCCACGGCCGCCCACTGTATGTTATTGGTTTACTCTCCTTCACATTTTACCATTTAAACAGTCCCGTACTCGTCGCGTCAAAACAACAAGCTGGAGATCCTCCTTCGGCTAGGTTCAGCTGCGAACACACAAATAATTCTGTCTGAGCGTCGTTACATGCAGTTTCATTATTCATGACTTTCGTGCTGTAAAAACATGGAGGCCGCTCACGGTCACCACCAGGCTGTTTCTCACAGATTATGGTCAAGCTAGCAGTTTGAAAAAAAAAAGTTTTTATTGGTTTTATTTCAGACCCAAAAAAACTTGATTAAAGGTGAAAAACCATCTGGTTTTCTGGGAACAGCTCCAACACATAAATGTATTTATTTGTGTTTTTAGAGCCCCGGGTGAAACGTTTGGACGCTTCGGGCACAAGAAGCAGAACTCCATCAGACAGGAAGAAGCACACAAAGGTACGGCTCGTCTTACGCACATTAAAAATAACAGATTGGAGATCTGAACATGTGTTTTGCATTGTGAACGTGTTGCAGCGCCGACACTGAGGGTGGACGGTCTGACAAAAGGCGAGGCTTCCTGCAGATTCGGTTCATCGGGAGTCCAGATCCAGATCCAGAGCTCTGCCAGGTCCTGCCTTTTGTGGGCCAGACAGGAACCGAGACTCGGAGAGACTTTGGACCTGCAGCCAGCTCCACAGCCCAGGTATGAGATCAGGAATAAGATCAGGCGTTTAGACAAACTGCAACCAGATCGGGACAAACCACCGGAACGGGTCGGCTTCCTGCACCGACGAGGAAGTGAACGCGATAACGGCCGAGCGCACGTTTTCTTTAAGTTTTGTTTTGAAACTTCACCGGGGAAATGATTAATCTCTCACTTCCTGCTCAGATGAAAGTCTCTGACGTGTCATAAAGTTGAACAAATCATTCACCTGAGGGCTGGTTCTTAGCCGACAGACACTTTCTTCAGTCTGCAGTGCAGTTTACGGGTAATTTAACTTTTATTTTCAGCTTTACTGAGTTCTACTGATAAATCTGTCGCTTGGTTTTATGAGCATACTCGGCGAGCTCGTCATCTGAGGCTGTTTATAGGAACTTTATCAGCTGACCCCGTTCTCACCTGGCTGCCCTCACGTCTACGGTGGCCCTAAGGTGTAAATGAACAACATTAGAAAAAACAGAATTACATTTGAAAAAATGGAAATTATGAAATTATATACCGGTAATTTTTAAATGATTCCATTTTTTCCTAATGTAATTCCGGCCACTTCCGCTTTGGCTTAATGTAATTCTGTCTTTTCATATGTTGTTAATTTACACCCGAGGTGTAAATGAACAACATATGAAAAGACAGAATTACATTTGAAAAAATAGAATCACATTTGAAAAACGGAATTGCGTTTGGGGAAAAAATGGAATAAATAGCATTAGAAAAAACGCAATCGCGTTTGAAAAAACAGAATTCTATTAGGAAAAAAACTAAATCACATTAGAAAAAACAGAATTACATTTGAAAACGGAATTATATTAGTAAAAAATTGAATCAAATTAGAAAAAAACAGAATTGCATTTGAAAAAACGGAATTATATTAGAAAAAAACGGAATTAGAAAAAAACGGAATTATATTAGAAAAAAACGGAATTAGAAAAAAACAGAATTATATTAGAAAAAAACGGAATTAGAAAAAAACGGAATTACGTTACATTTGAAAAAAACGGAATTATATTAGAAAAAATGGAATTGCGTTTGTAAAACCTGAATATCATTAGGAAAAAAACAACAGAATCGTGTTTGAAAACGGAATCGCATTAGGAAAAAACAACGGAATTGTTTGAAGAAACAGAATTGCGTTTGAAAAAATGGAATAGCATTAGAAAAAACAACGGAATTACATTTGGGGGGAAAAAACAGAATTACATTAGAAAAAAACGGAATACAGGTGATCCCCCGACTTACGAGCGAGTTCCGTTCCTCAGAGTATCTCGTAAGGCGAAATCTCATACATCGGAACACGAAACACATGTTCTCGTAAGTCCGGATTTTCGGTCGTAAATCGGAAAATTTATGCTAGCGCTACTACGAACACTCGTTTTTCATCACAAATGTTCATACTAGTTCATAAACATGCTCAGAAACTTGTTTCCAAACGGTTAGCTAACACACTTTCATCTAAAAACACATAAAAGTGCTGTATTTTTTGTATGTTCTTTACAAATTTACTGCTCGTTCGCCAGCTCGTAAGTCCGGAACGTCGTATGTAAGAGCGCTCGTAAATCGGGGACCACCTGTAATAGAAAAATTATATAATTTCCGTTTTTTATAATTTACTCTTCAGGGCCACCTTACACGTCAGACCAATTAAACCTTAAAGCAGGGGTATCCAAACATTGTCATAGGTTTCCCAGAACTGTCTGAAAGATCTCGTGGGCCAGAAAAATGCTGAAATTAAGATTATTTTTAATTTTATTATTTTTTAAGCAGGGTTTTTTTTTTCTTCTCATTTTTAACAACTTTAATACCATTTTAGAGAAAGGATAAAAGATAAAAGTTTAGTTTAAATTCTCATAGATCCAGAACATTATAAGCCTCATAAACATTAACTTTTTTTTTTTAAGAATTTTTATTTATTAGATTTTTTTTTTTTTTTGTGCTTTGAAAGTTAATTTTCATTTATTTTCAGAGACAAAATCCTAAAATGAGTAACTGTTATTTAATAAATGGGATGGAACTTCAATCCCCCATTTGGACCATGGACGGCCCAAATGGGTCGTCATAGTTCTGGAAAACAGCTGGCAGGCGCTAAAACAGATTCATAGAAGGTTTGAAGGGACACTGATAAAGCTGATCAGCTTGTATGTCGATGATACCATGTTAAATATTCTTTTAAAAATGTCCAAGTTCCCCCCCATAGGTCATTTTTAATCAACTGAAATTATTTTCTTTGAAAATATTTTTATGAATACAGTATCTAAAAAAGCTAAGTCTGATCCTCTGGACATTCAAAAAACAAAACAAAGCAAAAAAATAGTAGAAACGTTTCGTCTTTCGTCCGAAAGACTTCCTCAGTCTGAGAGGCTGTATTCAGTTCAGTCTTATAAATAGCACCCTCTCACAGTGGATCATCCAGTTTGCTGATGACCAGACTTAGCTTTTTTAGATTTTTCTACCTGGATTATTGAGCATGCATCAGGGTATTTTTATGAATAATTATCCAAAATCCTACTTATTGGTAGGTCAGTGAAGGTTTGTTGTAGGATAAAGAATTATAGCAACATTTTTGTATTGTATTTCATTTCGCTCATTTTGAGAAGATAATTTTCATCTGTTTTGCTGTTAAACCTAAATACAGTATTATATTTAAAAAGCATCACCATTTAATCTAAAGAAGGTCTACATCTGCAAAAACCTCTTAAGCCTGTGGGTCGACGTCAAACCGTTCTTTAATTGTAGTCGAGGGCCGCACATATAACGCCAAGGGCCACAAATGGCCCTCGGGCCACACTTTGGACACTCATGCCTTAAAGCGACCTCGTGAATCGAGCGTAGGTGCTGTTTTTGTAACTTGCGTCCCACGTCCTGCATAAAAAGACCTTTGGAAGTCCTTGTGCGGGCATCCATGAGGTGTAAAACTAAAGCCTGGGAAAAGTGTTTAGAAGAGAAGAACGCCGTCGAGCCCGTTCACCTGCATTCCAACAGTCGTGTAATCCCTCAGATGTTTCTCTCAAAAACATTACTGTAGAACCGGGGAGGCTGGGTGTGTCCCGACGGCAGAAATTACAGTTGGAGCAGTTTATAAATTAGTTGCACATGAACGACCTTCAGCCGTGATCGCGGCGATAATAAAATATCTCATTTCTCTTTATGAAAAGAAAAACGCAGAAATAAAGTCTTATAACCTCGTGACTCATTTCCTTTTTTCTGTCCTTTTTCTTACCAGTTTGACTGAACCACAGCCGGCGGGCACCTGTCAGGTAAACCATCACCACTTACAGTAATGATATTAATGAAAATACCGACCTCGTTTTTTAAAATTCAAATCAGACGAACGACTAACCGGTTTCAAACCCCACCAAGAATGTTCCCGGTCTAATTGAGACGTTTGGTGATTGTTTTTGAGTGCCGCCTAAAACAACATTTGACATTGATTAATATTTGAACTCTTAAAAGGAACAGGGTGTGTGTACTGTTGTGTTTTTTTTTTTGTACAAGTCCTTGGCGCGCTCAAGTCGTGCCAGAAAACCCGTCTGTCAAGACTTGGATCCCTTCAATAGCTATGCCATGGGAACCAAGCTGCAGAAAGGCACTTGCTCATGCCGGCTTGCAATCTGAAATTCCTTTTAGCGGTCCAGACAATCCTTTCACTGTTTCCTGTCTGCTGCTCGCCGGCTATAAAAAGGGTTTTCTCATTTGCATTGATGATATGACGTATGAAGCATTAAAGTTTTTTAAATATCTCCTTTATGAAAATGACCACGTTAATAAAAAAGGTATAAACGGTTTCAGCATCAACCTTTAGAAGTTTTGTCGCTGTAACCTTTTGTAATGTGAACATCACAATATGAGCGTTTGAAAAATCTAATTTATGGACTTAAAACCTCATGTTTTGTAACGATAGAGGCAAACTAGACAGATTTGACAGATACATATACAAATAGATCTATAAATGTGTATGTATTGATAGGCTTGTCACAATAACAAATTTTGCTGGGCGATTAATTGTCTCAGAAATTATTGCGATAAACGATAATATTGTTTAAAATTTGACAAAAATTAATAATTATGTCAAATTGAAGAAGAAATGTTGGTTAATTTGTTGTGTAGTACCTTTTTTGACCACCAGATGGCAGTATAAGACTGTTTGAACAGAAAGCTGGATAGTGAGGGAGCAAGCAGTGGGTCTTTAAGAAAAATGGGAGGGAGGCCCCTTGACAGGACATGGGCTGTCTTTTTCTTTTTTTCTTTTTTCAGTTCTCAAAATGGCAGAAGCTCGGTGTGGTTTGAGCTCTTTAGCATAGCATTTTTACACACAAAGCTTTTAATTAAAAAAATCAGTATACAAGTTCTCAGCTTCTTTTGCAGAGAAAAACAACTTTTTACACGAAGGCACGGGTTTTGATCGTTAATTTTGGAGCATTGACAAGACAGGTTTTTTTTCCCAGTCAGCCTGTTAGCTTAGCTTCTCAGCTTAGCTGCTTTTAAAAATCCAAAAACTTGCTTTTGGATCATTAAAACAGATTTTAAAGAGAAAGGGAGGGGTCAGTGAAGAACACCAGAGTGGAGCTTTTTGTCATCCAGTGTCTTCAGTAGAAAGAGACACGAAGAATCAATAAAGCCGATAAATGAAAATGAGGTCGATAATTTTCATTTATCATGCGATTAATTAATTTATTGTTTATCGCAATAGGCCTATGTATTGACAGTAATTATTTGTATTTTTAACAGGCCAACGGAGGAACGTTACCGGACGCTCGTATAGAACCAGCCTGCATCTCTCCGGTACCAGAGGCTGTTTTGTTTCCAGTCAGGAAGGAAGAAGACATCAGTACTGTTGTGAACTATGAGCTGGGGATTACCACGAACTTAAATAACTCTCTTTCTCACGGTAACTTTAGACCACATGAGTGTAATGGCTTGCAGATACCTCAGTGTGTGTCACAACCGAGGATTTACCCCGGATCTGTAGCTGAAACTCAATCAAGAAAGGAAATAAGCTTTGAAACCCCATCTGATTGTGGGAAATCATCTGGAACCATGTTGTCATCCATGGTGTCTGTTCTGGCGCCTCCCTGGAGTAGCCGTCCAAGGCGGCCCAAAAGATTTGATGAGACGAGCAACTCTTATTTGCAGAACACTGCAGCAAGTCATGAACATGGTTTTAAAAGCACTCAAAGCCAGCCTGGTGTTGGGTCGCACATCCCAAGGAGTGTCTCGTTCCTGGACTCCAGGAGGAATATGGTGGACTGGTCGACTAAAAGCGATCCTTCAAGCTTGGATTTCGAATCTAAAAGGAAAATGACGCAAACTGTCTCTTTGGATTTAAATGGCACAAGTCCTTCACACTCAGCTCTGTCGCCCTGGTCTCCCCTCCCACTTGACCAGAATGACCAAAGGAGCAGTCCACGGACAGGCCAACGCCAAGAGCGACTGTCTTCTACGAATTCAAAACCAACAACAAGCACTCTGCTTCTGTCGATAAGGAGATCCAACAACACAAACTCCAACACGTCATTCATCTTCCCTGAGGTAAACTCAACTCTGAGCACTTCCCCAAATCATCAAAATGGAAAACTGCTCACACACCTCCCTCAAACCTCTTGCAATAATGATAATGAACAACACAGGCCAACATCCCTTCTCTCCCCTTTGTCCATTTCTTATAAGACACCTGAAACTGTCCCTGTCCTGTCCCCGGCGTCTTCCAATCACAGAGATGATTCATTTAATCTTTCACCTCAGGCAATAAATATGACTCCGGCCAGTCTTGCCTCTTCAAAACTTTCATTTCAGGGTAATAAACCAGAAGAAAGGCAACACAACAGCAACACAAATCCAGTTGTTGAAACTTCCATCTTTTCTCCAAGACATTATTCATACGAACACCCTGCCCTTGCGAAAACTCGCTCTCTTCCCAGACGAACCACCCTGACAAACACCTCCTGGTGGAAACAAGTGTCCCAGGACGGCGGTTCTCCTGTCAGTCACAACAACGCAACAAATATAAAAGACGAGCCAAACGCGGGCTCGCCACGTCTGGCAGACAACAAAAGACTGGCTAGTCAAAATTTCAACAACACCGACGACAACAGCACAGCATTTTGTAAAGGTAACATGAATCTAACTGTAAAGATGCAGTCAGCTGAACCAAAAAGGATTAACCAGCAGCTGTATGACTCAAACCTAGACAATAGAGAACTAAAAAAAACTCACAGTATGCCTGATTGTTTGCCCAATTCTAAACTGAGCAGAGCTCCACCCCAAATAACACTAAGGCCCATCGCTGGTCCCAACAAAAGGGATTTAAATAACACATTTACAGAAAACTCACCTGAGAAACCCACTTCTTTTAAACCCAATACCTTAACTCCACCCACAAATGGCAGCAAATATAACACCAACATTACTCCATCTCCTCACAACATGAACTCACAAACATCGGCTCTTCCCCATGACTTTGCCATGCTCACTCAGCTTCCTTCTCAAACCTCTTCTAAAAACACATTTTCTTTTCAGTCTCCTGTTCCCTCTACGACGAGTACTCAAACCTCTTTATCCGGTACGCCAAATGTCCCCACCAAAACCACGGTCTCACCTCTTGGCTTTGAAAGAAGTTACGCCTGTCATCTCAAACCTTTCCACTCCAAAACTGCATCTAGTCTGATATCCAAAGTCGAGTCTTTCACCAGAACTAAAGGCAGCCCCCTTTACACCTCCCCTGCTACATTTTCATCAACCTCTCCTTGTAGTCCATCCACCCTTAGCCCTTCTGTTCCTCCTGATGTCACATCTCCCATCTCTGTGGCTGCCTACTCCCCTTTAACTCCTCCTGCAACCCCTGGAAGTCCAAGCTTCAACTCAGAAACTACCATCCCTAAAGTAAAAAGTATTCTGACAAACAGCCCAGAAAACAAGCCCAAAAAACCATCTCTCAAGTTGGAGAAGAAGAGAGAAAGGCGAGTAACATGGGGGGACTCTGTGGATGTGCAATGCTCAGAGACGGATTCTTCTCCAGTCCAAACAAACCCTCCATCTTTAAGGTCCCCTCAAAGTACATCATCTACCATGTCTTCTTCGCGGTCTGAAAATCCAGAAGTATGCACTTCATCCGTTTGCTCACCGAACCCCAAGGCTTTCAGCATCCAGGTGGTAAAAGAAGGGAACTACCGCTCCTTATCGTCTGACTCTGCTGATTTGGCAACCAGAGAGCATGAGAAAAACAAGCATACGATTGGTGATGCTTTAAACCGTGACCTGACAAGACAAGGCTCAAACACAGCCAGTAAGGAGTGGGTGCCACCACTGGAGTCTGGCACGGTTCAGTCTCATTCCTCTGCTCCTCGCTCCCTTCCGCCTGACTTTTCAAGTGGTCTTAAGATTCGTTATAGCACCCCACCTTACTCCACGTTGATGTCTAGTAGACAGACGCAAGGAGAAAAGAAGACCATTTCTCTTTCACAATCCTCTCAGTTGAGTTATACCCCACAAACTTCCTTAAACAATGACCTACATATGACATCTACAACCAAAGTTCCTCTGACGCCTGCCAGACAGTCCCAGCCCTTTTCCATCCAAAGGGCAAATGCCACGCAAGACCGCTCAAACCACAATCTTTCAGACACTGATAAAGTCAACAATAATCACATCAAGGACCAAGAACACGCAAGTAATCAGATACAGCTTCTTGACAACAGGGTTCAGATCAGCTCAGAGTCTCTTTCTGGTGACAATGGGCACACCTCTTCTTCAACATGTGTGACAGAGACGCTTGTTTACAGCATTAAATGCAAAGGCGATACAGCACCAAGGAACACCACACCTAAATCTTTACAACACAACACAAGCACATTGGTTTCTGTGGAGACCAACACAAGTCAACAGTTAAACACAGTACAAAGTAAAGAGGCCTGTAGTCATTCAGATCTGAGCAATAAAGACAACAAACCGACAGACAGTCAGGCCTCCGATCGTGAAAGCAACAATGAAAGCCTGAAGGAGAGCATGCTGAGTAAAAACAAATCCTGTTCAGTTGAAGTTAACGATGAGCAAAGTCAAAAGAAAGGCCGGTGTCCACCAAAGAGAAGCGTCAGCACACAAAACTCTACTGTAAGCAGGTCCGAGTCGGAAAAGGTCAGCAAGGGTTCCAACAAAATGGATCAGATGTTGAACAAGTTGAAACAAAAGTTCACTAAACGATCTGATGACGAGTCGGCATTTTCATGGAAGTGGAGGCGAAATTCCCAAACACTTTCTGTGAGTGGGTCAAGTGACGTCAGCGATAGCAGTGCTGACGGAGCCAGAGCTGAGAAAAAGATGGCGAACGACGCAAAAACCGATGCAAAACAGTCCAAAGAGAACAGATACACCATTGTACCTTCTTTAACTTTCGGTGAAACAAAGGCAGGCGAAGACTTCACTATTTGGCCAGAAAAATCAGCCCAGGGAGTTATTAAAGATGAGCAAAATACCTGTGAGGAGCAAACATCTAAGAGTCAAGTTCATCTGACTGTACACAGCCCAGCAAACCAGTTTACCCCTGGTTCAGATCCCATTTCCACTGCTGTCTATACAAACCAATACAGGAAGTCTACACCCAGTCCCAGGAGCCCCTTCTCACCTTTCTCCTCCCTTTCCCCTGTTTCCCCATTCTCCTCTCCCGATGTGGTGGATGACAGTGTTTTCTACAGCCCAAAGCTGCAACGCCGCAGGGAATCATCCTCTCAATGTGAGCCAAGAGAAGAAATCAGCTCAGAAGGCTCAAGAAGGCGACGGGCATCCACGGGTCCTCCCAGTTTAAGTCCAGGAGTGGACACGGAAAACTTTGCTTCCTCTTATGCTGATTTAAAGTATGGCATCGAACCCGGAAAGTCATTTTCCGTAAGTTCGGTTCTCTCCAGTCGACCCTCAGGGCCAGGACGGATTTCCACCGGGTCCAGGTTCATGAGTGTGGGGGACCTCTCTCAGTCAACCTTGCCTTGTGCAGGCAATGGCGACGAACTCTATCAGGGCTCTCTCACACCTGACCAGACGGGAGACTTCAGTTTTTTGCCCATCTACGGCCGTCAAATGTCCGATTTCCCCTGCGATTCCAGTAAAATGCGATCCAGGTCTCTGCCTCGATCCCTGATCCCTCGCTTGGCCAACTGGAGCTCAGGAGTCCCCCCCTTTCAGTCTATGCCCTCGAAGCCTTCATGTCTTCGCAGCCCCATCATGGACATTCGTCAACTTGAGTGGGACGCTGAAAGTCCCCCAACACCTCCTCCCACCCCTCCCCTGTCGCCGGTGTCCAGACGTATGTCCAAACCTCCCAGCCTTTCTTCTCCCATCTTCTCCGGCTCACCAGGAGATGTGCAGCAAGTGGACAGCCAGACCTCCAGAGGACATCTGCCCTACGGGGGCTACAGGTCCAGCCTCAGCACATTTGACGAGTCCTCAGACAGCAGCTCGGACACGACAACGGACGATGAATATTACTTGGAGGAAGGAAAAGAGACGGAGCTCTGAAAGTAGAAAAGACACTCTGGAGCTTCGGCTATCAAGAACATGAAACGGAAAACTCCAGAAGAAAGGTGGACTAATCAGATACTGGTTGGACTATAATTTGCTGCTTGATTTGCTTCATGAAGGTGTGGTCATGAAAAGGTTTGCACCGGATGAGCAAACCTGAAAATAATACCATGTACAGTAGACTGCAGGAGTCTGCAGACTGTAATTTATTAATAACACGTTGCATGGTAGAGGTTATACGTGCCTGTGTGGTTGTTTCAAAGAACAAAGCGCTCTGTAAAGTTACGCTTTTGGGCTTCAAATTTGCATTTCATCCTGCCAGGTGACACGAATGTAAACGTGCTGTCTCATGCTCTCCGCGATGTGTGGAAAACTGAAGGGAACGTTGTTTTAACGGCTAAAGCTACACTGGAATGAAATATAATCGGAAAAAAGATTAATATTGCTTTATTGCAGTGCTTGCTTCTATTTGCACAGTGACAATCTTAAATCTTAATATATCAGTTTTATAAATAAATCTTGATTTTTCTAACAAGAGCTCGTAGTTGTGGGTTTTTTTTTTTCCCTGTCGCTGTATTTACAAGACCATAAAAAGTGTTAATTTGGTGAAGGAAGTGAAAGAAGTGACGCTCCAGGCATGGTTTTCCCACAGTTATATGAATCGTGTTTTAAATGCCATGTACTCTCATTAGTTGTCCTGTAGGTGGTTATTAGCTATAGCAGCCGGTCCTTTGACCTGCCCGCACGAACAATGCTTCGCGTGTCCTCAGCGTTTTGACTCTGGCATCGAGGCAACACATTCAACTTCGCCTCATTACCATGACCTCATCAGGGAAGGGCTTCACCGCTTCGTGTGTGTCATCATCGAGTTGCCGTCTCTCAGCGTTGTGCAAAACATTTTGGACCTTTCGACCTTTACATATTTAGCTTCTGATGTTTTCGTCATTCTTTTCTATCCTCCTGCTGTCCTACGGTCATGACCAAAGAACAGCAGTGGGGATTTCTGAAGCTCTTTGGAAAATTTTCTTTAAACTTTGGCTGCTTTTGTTTTGTTTTCAGTCCAGGTCTGGTGCCCGACCATTTCTTAAAGAAAGTGTTTTTTGTTTGTTTGAGAAAACACCTAAAATTCAAGATTTCTTTAATGGATCCCTACGGCGCACATTCAAGGGATTATAAAGGGGTACATGTATATAAAAGGTAGTTACCATGGGATACACAAAGGGCAGTTGCAAGGTATTTACAAGATGGATGTTGGCGAACTTACAGAACCACAAATGATATATGGCTACATAAAGGGTGGTTACTGGGGTACCTAAAGGGCATTTACAAGGTATTTGTACAAATGGGGATTCTGACAGTCACATACAAGGTACAGGTGTACAAAAGGCAATTGCAAGGTATTCACAAGTTACGTACAGGGGTACTTGCTGGTACTTACGGTGACACACACACAAGGTACTTATAGGGGTACATAGAGGGTACTTGCTGGTATACAGTATAAAGGATAGTTACTATATAAAGGCATTTACAAGGTACATAGGCCTACAGGGGTACTTACCGAGTCACACACAAGGTACTTAACTGTACATATAGCGTACCGGTACTTACAGGTGTATATAAAGGGCAATTACAAGGGATACGTATGGGAGTACTGACAGATACAGTTACACATAAGGTACTTATAGGGTTACAGAGGGTACTTGCAGGTATATGAAAGGTAGATACTGGGATATATAAAGGCCAATTACAAGATATTTGCTAGGTATGTTCGGGGGTACTTGCAGTCACACATGGTACTTACAGGTACATAAAGTGTAGTTATACATAAAGGGCATTTACAAGGTGTATATGAGGGTACTTTTTTTATTTTTATTAAATTTATTCCTTTCACATTTAAAACACTTTTTTTTTTTACAAAACCACATTATAAAACAAAACTATATGAAATGAAAGGAGGCAGAAGAAGAAAAAAACGTCCATGTTGGATTTTGTGTCTTCTTGGACGGCGGGCTGACTGCGGTTCGCAGGGGTCGTGGCGGCCCTGGTGGGTGTGGGCTGTTGGCTCTGCTGTTGGCGGCCCCCGGGGCTGTGTCCCTCTCTGGTCTTGGCTCAATGGCCTGGCGGTCGGAGAGGTGTTTCTTTTACCTCGCTCCTTGGGTGGACCCTGGCAAACTGGGGGGGGGGTACGCAGGGTCAGCGGGGGAGCTGACTCGCTGTGGGAGCACTGTGCCTGCAGATATTTTCTCCCCATCCCTCACCACACACCTCCGCCCTCTTCATCTTAAATTAATACATGTAGGGAATTTGAGTCTCGGGTGTGCTGCAATGGTTTTACATCTCTGTTGTTCAGAGCACCTGGGACTCAATTTTATATACACTTTAGACATTCATTCATAAACATCTTCATAAAAGTCACATATAGGGAATGGAGTGAGCACTATGGCTATGGGTGGCGGGATGACATCAATCTCGCCCCCATGCCTATGCTCACTCAACATTATGCATTTAGACAATAGGGCCTGGGTTAGAGTTGGAGTGGAGGGGAAACTGGTACAATGCTAGCCTTTGCTCCTTCTCTTTCTCTTTTAAGTACATTTTACAACAACACTCAACAACAGTACATTTGGGGACGGGGGTGTGTGTGTCGGGGTCTTGATTTGTTAATTTCAATTTTATTTATTTATGTATTTATATATAGCCTGGCCCTCGCCATTCCTACGCAGCTCCGCTCAATTCTCATTTCCCTCCTAGTACAAAGCGAAGTGAAGGACATGGGTCTGGTATCAACCAGG
>JBBPBX010057576.1:0-10000 GCA_038048925.1 Garcialebias charrua
GCTGAAATAGCAGAAGAAGCCTGAGTTAGCAGAAGAAAACAAAAGAAGACATTTGCTGAATTAGGTTTAAATAAGATGAAATGAGCGCAAAGCTTGTGAAATTAGCAAAAATAAACAAATAAATACCTGTAGCTGAAAAGGCCAAAAGAAGCTTACCAGATGGAAGTGGAAGAAGCTGAAATGAATTAAAAAAGTGGAATTAGCTGAAAATTTTAAATTTAGGACAAAAACATTTAAATAGTAGCTGAAATAGCAGAAAAACCTGAAACTTGCAGAAATGAGCTGAAAGGATCATAAGAAGCTGAGGCTCTACTGTTTGCTAAACGCGTCGAGCCTCCAGAGATCGAATTTTATGGCGTTGACAGTTCAACGCCGACGCGCGCGTGTGTGTGCAGGCTGCCCCCGCGCCGCTTCGATCACTTGAATCGCGCCGCTTCCCTGTTCGCCGTGACTCCACGCGTCTCCTCATAGACTTTGAATGTAAACCGGCCGCTTCAGCCGCCCGACAACGGGGCAGTGGGTACCAGGCATCAGAGTGGATCAAACAGTTTGCTTGTGACATCCAGAACTAGTTGTTCACATGTAAAACGAGGACCATCTGCCTAACAACCTATTGTAGCACCCTGATGGCTTCTTGTTATTCACAGAGGGCTGAGTGATACTAGCAATAACAGCATTGTAAGAGGGGGACAGTTGAACAGGCCTCCACCTCTGTTTAATGATGGACGGTTTCTTTTCACAAAGATGGCCTCCTTTACTCCTCTCTCAAACCATCGTTCCTCTCTATCAAGGATGTGAACATCTTCATCCCTGAAAGAGTGACCGCTGGCCTGGAGATGAGTGTAGACCGCAGAGTCCTGACCTGATGATGTTGATCTTCTGTGCTGGGCCATCCTTTTGGCCAGTGGCTGTTTAGTTTCCCCGATATAAGACTGATCACAGCCCTCCTGACACTGAACAGCATACACAATATTACTCTGTTTGTGCCGGGGGACTGGATCTTTGGGATGAACCAGTCTTTGCCGTAATGTATTTTGGGGTTTAAAAGCCACTGGGACGTTGTGTTTAGAAAATAAACGTCTCAATGTCTCTGAAACTCCCGCAACATACGGAATGACCACTGGTCTGGGTCTGGGTTCCTTCTTTTCACCTGATGGCTGGCTGGAGTCCTGTTTGGGTTTCTTCTCTGCTTTCAGGAAGGCCCAGTTAGGATATCCACATTTCTCTAGAGCAGGGGTGCCCAACCTTTTTTGAACTAAGGGCTACTTTTGAAGTCGGCAGTTTGCCGAGGGCTACTCGTCCAGTCTTAGAATCAAAAAACATAATTTTTCGTCTCTACTCCTCACTTCTTTAAAGTAAATAAAACAGAACGTAATGTGTTGCTAGTTTTATTTAATTAAAGTATTTTATCAAAGTAAAAGAACATAATATTTGAAAAGCACACCATATTTTTTAAAGAAACAAATAAACAACTGAAAACTCCCTCATTTACACTAACTATTTACAAAAAGTGACTTACAAAGGTGCAGACTTACAAATCTCCAACAACTATTTCAAACATCAATAAAACCTAAATATCAAAACTAGGCAGCTGCTCTGTGCAGCAGGATGGTGTGTCATCTGGTGCAAGCTGTATAAAATAAATGTGTCTCTACCTTAGTGGGACTTCTGACACTGAGAGGAGGCCAGGGTCTCATAAGCGGGGCAGTATGAGGTGGTTGCGAGGCGCAGGCAGGTCTCCAGATGATCATCAGTCATTGTGGATCTGTTTTTGGACTTGATGATTTTCATGTGTGAAAAAGCAGACTCACACAGGTAGGTAGATCCAAAAAGTGCTGTTAAGTTCAAAGCACATCTTCGGATGTTAGGATACTTTTCTTCTGACAGCAGACTCCAGAACTCTCCATCCACGCCAGGTGATGCTCTGGATTTGATCCCAATGTCATTTTGCAGAGTCAACACCTCATTTTCAACACCAGAGATGTCCAGCTGAAACACAGACACCAATTTGGACACAATGTCATCCACATCAACATTTCCAAAAGGATAACACATGTAGCTGGTAACAGGCTACTCATCAAACTGAAGAGAGAAACACTCACGTTGTTCCACGTCCTTTTTTAGCTGCTCCTCCACATCAACAGCCATTCCCTCACATGGCCGTGTCACTGTTTGTCTGGACAACTGCACGTCTTTAATAGCAGCTACGATCTCACTTTTATTTTTTAAATCATGAAAAGGCGCATCTGCAGCCTCAATAAACGCTTCTTTCATAACTTCTCCATCGCTGAAAGACTTCTTATGTTGAGCCAGGATGCAGCTAACACGGTAGGAAGCTATCTTTACCTTTTGTGCTGGGCCGAGTGAAGACCGATTGCTGGGCTGCAGCTTGTTTTTATTTATTGAATTACAGATGAGGCAAATAGACTTCGAATTAGAATAAACAAAAAAATAATCCTCCTCCCATTCTGTGTGAAAATAATAAGTTTTCGTTTGCTTGTTCGCTAGTTTTGCATCCATGTTTACTGCGTACTGACATTCACTCCACAGCGCTCTCACGCACCGAAAGCTCCACTGCTGTCTTAAAGTCTCGTGAGTCACTGCACCCAAAACTCGCGAGACTATGTCTGTGAGCATACAAGATGGGGAGGGCTGAGGAAAGCGTTGCTGTGCATTGGAATATCGTCACTCCTCCCACCCCCCACCTCCACCACTTCTGCCAGAGTTAGAATGAAGCTGAGCAGCGGACATGTCACCTCCACCACTTCTGCCGGAGTTAGAATGAAGCTTAGCAGCGGACATGTCACCTCCACCACTTCTGCCGGAGTTAGAATGAAGCTGAGCAGCGGACATGTCACCTCCACCACTTCTGCCGGAGTTAGAATGAAGCTTAGCAGCGGACATTTCACCTTGTTAACAGCTGACAGCCGGCTCGTCAGCTGTTAGACAGTTTGCGCTTCGCGGGCGACTGGGAACCAGCTGGCGGGCGACCGGTCGCCCGCGAGCGACTGGTTGGGCACACCTGCCGGCTCAGGACCAGAAGGTCTCGGGTTCGATCCCCGGTCACGGCATACCTCGTTGTGTCCCTAGCTACCGCTACCGGTGTATGAATGTGTGTATGAATGGGTGGATGGTTGGTACTGTGAAGCGCTTTGGGGCCCCTCAAAGGGGGCTGGAAAGCGCTATATAAGTAAGCTCCATTTACCATTTAATTTTACTTTGCCAGAGTTTTGATATGGCTGTTGAATGCCAAGTTTATTTTTCTAAGTTTTGATAAGAAGCTGAAATTTAAATGAAGTTTAACCTTTTGATATTGTCATACCTTTTGAATGGCACATTTACATTATGCATTGTGCTTGTTATGTAGCACTGCTGTTTTACACTTTCATTAAAAATGAGTGTCAAAAAGATCGCTAATGTCATTATTGAAAGATTAAAAAAACATTACAGGTTAAATCTCAAGTATTAAGAGTAATCCGAAAGTAATGTAACTAAGTTACTTTCAGAACTGAGTAACTAAGTAGTGTAATATGTTACTTTAAAAAAGTAACTAGTAATGTATAACTAATTACTTATTTTGGGTAACTACCCCAACACTGACCAAATGTCACCGAGATCTCATGTGGAATTTCAAAATAAAGGCCCTCCAAAGTTGGACATTGTCCATGTAATTTTCCCTAAGTTGCTGTGTTTATTGCTCGTTCTTCAGGATGTTGTAGTAACAGTGAGGGTAGGTAAGACTTTATACATAAAAATAGAAAAAGTCCAACAAGTCAAAGAAAAAAGTCCAAAACAAACTTTGTTACATTTCACAAAGAGCTGTGCCTCCCCCATCACTGAAGCTACTGGAAAAGATTCCTGTGAAACTCAAAGATGGTAGACAACCTTAAACTTATAGAAACCACAGCATTATGTTTATAATGGAACTGTACAGAATTGTTGTTTTGTTTTTACTTGATGTATAAATTATATATTTTATTCATTATATAACCCTATTCTTTCAATTCCTATATCCTTTATTTTTACTTTTCATACTTTTTGTGCGTTCACAATATATTTTACTGACATCTGACGTCACTGATATCTTTATCACCGAACAGTAAAAAAGAAGGAAAAAAAAAAAAAACGTTCAGAATTAGGGATGCACCGATAAATCGGCCGGCCGATCGATCGGCCCCGATTTCTTTAATTTGGGGAAATCGGCGATCGGCCGATCGTTAAATGAGAAGCCGATTTTATCCACCGATCGCACATGCCTCTGAAAATCAGCCGCTGTCCGTTTTTCTCTGCTGAAATAAAACATAAAAATAACATCCATCCATCCATCCATCTTCTTCCGCTTATCCGGGGTCGGGTCGCGGGGGTAGCAGCCTAAGTAGGGAGGCCCAGACTTCCCTCTCCCCAGCCACTTGGAGCAGCTCCTCCGGGGGAATCCCAAGGCGTTCCCAGGCCAGCCGAGAAACATAGTCCCTCCAGCGTGTCCTGGGTCTTCCTCTGGGTCTCCTCCCGGTGGGACATGCCCGGAACACCTCACCAGGGAGGCGTCCAGGAGGCATCCTAACCAGATGCCCGAGCCACCTCAACTGGCTCCTCTCGATGTGGAGAAGCAGCGGCTCTACTCCGAGTCCCTCCCGGATGACTGAGCTTCTCACCCTATCTCTAAGGGAGAGTCCAGCCACCCTGCGGAGAAAACTCATTTCAGCCGCTTGTATCCGAGATCTTGTTCTTTCGGTCATAACCCAAAGCTCATGACCATAGATGAGGGTGGGAACGTAGATCGATCGGTAAATTGAGAGCTTTGCCTTTTGACTCAGCTCTCTCTTCACCACGACAGACCGGTACAGCGCCCGCTTCACTGCGGACGCTGCACCTATCCGCCTATCGATCTCACGCTCCAGTTTTCCCTCATTCGTGAACAAGATCCCGAGATACTTAAACTCCTCCACTTGGGGCAGGACCTCCTCCCCGACCCGGAGAGGGCATGCTACCCTTTTCCGGCTCAAGACCATGGCCTCGGATTTGGAGGAACTGATCCTCATCCCGGCCGCATCACACTCGGCTGCAAACCGCTCCAGTGAAAGTTGTAAATCACGAACTGATGAAGCCAGTAGGACCACATCATCTGCAAAAAACAGAGAAGCGATTCTAAGGTCACCAAAACGGATCCTCTCAACACCTTGGCTGCGCCTAGAAATTCTGTCCATAAAAGTTATGAACAGAATCGGTGACAAAGGGCAACCTTGGCGGAGTCCAACTCTCACCGGAAACGAGCCTGACTTACTGCCGGCAATGCGGACCAAGCTCTGACACCGGTCGTACAGGGACCTAACAGCCCTTATCAAAGGGCCTGGTACCCCATACTCCCGGAGTACCCCCCACAGAACCCCCCGAGGGACGCGGTCGAATGCCTTCTCCAAGTCCACAAAGCACATGTAAACTGGTTGGGCAAACTCCCACGCACCCTCCAGGACCCTGTTGAGGGTGTAGAGCTGGTCCAGTGTTCCACGACCAGGACGAAAACCACACTGCTCCTCCTGAATCCGAGGTTCGACTATCCGACGGACCCTCCTCTCCAGAACCCCTGAATAGACCTTACCAGGGAGGCTTAAGAGTGTGATCCCCCACTCTGGAACTAATGAATGTAAAATGGCGGAGGCGGTATTCCCGGTTCCTGGTTCCCGCAGGAAGTTGTTCAAAAAAGCATGAAATTATTTAAAAAAATAATAATAATAATGATACTTTACGTATTTATAAAGCCATTTAAAACAACCACAGCTGCAACAAAGTGCTGTACACATGAAATTAAGAACATTTAAACACACACAAAAAAAATTTATTTCATATTTTTATTAATTATGATAATCTCGTAAAGTCAGACGCTCGTAGGTCAGGGCGCTCGTAAGTCGGGGACCACCTTGTATATACATATGGATGTTATGGTAAATGGAGCTTATTTATATAGCGCTTTCTAGCCCCCTTTGAGGGGCCCCAAAGCGCTTTACAATACCAGCCATCCACCCATTCATTCAGACATTCATACACCGGTAGTATGTACACATGTATTACATGCTATCTCTGGGTTCAATATTCATATATAAATATGCTAAACGTTCCTATACAGGCAGTTTTAATAGCTGTATGCCTAAAATTTAAATAAGTGACAATGAGATTACTATTCAGCGTGTTATGATCGATTAATTGCGCTCGCTGATACTTTATTGTGCCTGCCAAATATATAAGGCTGAGTGGAGCGGTGGACTGCTCCAAAATGGCCGCCTGAAATCTCGTCTGCTCGAGAGCATTCCACGCTAGTGATATCTGTGGTAGGCCTACACCCTGGACAAGTCGCAAATCCAACTATAAAATCATCACTGTAAAGCTGTTTAGATACAAACCTAATCTGTGAAGCAGAACTTTTGGGTTGAAAACAGCATCTTGGGTTTTGTTGTGTTGCAGTTTGTCCTCATAATCTGCATCTGTTGTTTCCAGAAACTCGGACATTTCTTCAGCAGCCACTTCCTCTCGCTGTTCAGCCTGATGTCTCCTCATCTCTGTTAGCCAAAGTTTCCTTTAAATAATAGTTTCGGAACGGGTACAGATAAACTGAAATCAAGAAAATGAAAAGTTTCAGAAAATTAAATCGTAAGTCTAAAATGTATTTTCTTGTTCGAAAGCTACCGTTGAACATTTGTCGTAAAGCAGGAAGTGACGTAATATCGTAGCGTTTTAGAAACTGGGAAATAAAAGCTAGTTTTTTTTTTTCCGAATGTTCAGGGGTATTTTTATTTTATTTTATTTAGCTATATATACACCTAATATAATATTGAAATGTGATATTTATGTAAGATCATTGAATAATAGTGAGCTGTCAGCTAAATGGTTCTCCGAAAGATGTAAAAGGAAAATTTGATAACTAAATGCTAGCTGCTAATGTTGCTAATTGTATCAAAATACTTGCGGAGAACTGTTTTTTTTTTTCTTTAAATTTAGCTTCTGATGTTTTCGCATCTAAAAGAGCCGTATGTTTCACTGTAGTCTGGCCTATTTTCACGTGTGGTAGGTTTCGCATCTACCAAATTTAATTAGTGTGAAATGTCAGCGCAAAAAGACTGCGAGTTTTTGGTCAAAAGAGCTCGAGAGTTGGTCTCTGAAGACACATGTGCGGCCAAAGCCTGGCTCATAACAGCTAGAACTCTTTACCCAACAGATTTCAGCATACAGGTAATACAAGTTATCTGCCTAAACTGCGTTTAAATTGAATTACAGCTTTGTAATGAACCTCTTGAAACTTTTCACAGTATGAAATGTACATCATTGAACGCAATGCAGAGAAGACAGCTTCTGCGGGGAGACTGCTGTATGACATGTGAGTTATAACATTGTGTGTTTGTTTTCATGTCATGTCTCCACGTGTTGATGCTGTGCTTACAAATGCCAATAAACTGTCAACTCTTTAGGTTTATAAACTTTCCAGATCAGCCCATTGTTTGGCGTGAGATAAGTGTGATCACAAATGCCTTACGCAGTGACTCTCAGGATAAACATGCACAGTTTCTAAGAGGTAAGTGGAGTTATGTGCACACTTGCGTTAATGCACATCACAACAACTCTGCCGTATGAGACGTGTTTTGGAAATTTCAATTGCATTTTATTGTCTTCATGCAGGACTTTTTGAGACGTTGCCTGGCCGTGTGCAATGTGAAATGCTATTGAAAGCCACAGAGCAGTGTTTTAACACTTTGGAGAAAGCAGAGATGCTGTTGCTACTTTTGAAGCGCTTTCCAGAGTCTGTGGTTCAACATGGGGTGTGTAGTAATACATTAACTCTGGTGTTTTTGAACTGTGACTCCAGCACAACACATTGAAGGGTAACAATCTGCTGCAATGTTAGGTTAATTTAGGTGAGACGCTGTTGGAGGCAGAGGTATCAGAGAATTCGGAAACACCTGTCAACTGCTTCAGAAAACTTTTTGGTCAGTGATGATTAATTTACATTAAATTATTAAAATAAGCTGTTTATATATATATATATATATATATATATATATATATATATACTCTTATTTATTTATTTTGGTATTTTATGCAGTGTGTGATGTTCTTCCTTTGGTCATAAATAACATGGACATGCGACTGCCACCAAGCCTAATGCAGAAATACATCCTGAAAGCTGCTGAGTTCTACATTGGTTATGTTAGTCGTGGTCCATCACCTGATGTGCAGTTGCAAGGTACAATGACACTATTAAATATTCAGGTTACTTATTTCCCGCAGTTTGATCACTTCAAGAGTTCCACTCTTTGGATGTTTTCATTTTCATTTTCCATTCAGTTCTCTGATTTTACCTGAATGTTTTTTAAGGAACTCAAGACAGCGGGACTTTAAAATCACCTGGCATTTCTCGTGGCTCACAGCGATATGTGATAGATGGCTTGTCAGAAAAATCCTCAGTGGTAGCAGAACCTTGGGAAAGGCTTCTTGATATTGTCTCTGTGGTTGGTGCACGCTGTGAGTGGCAGGGAGACAAAGGGCAAAGGTAAACTCTCACTTTGCCTGTCACAGTTACCTTTTTTATAAGTGTTACTGCTCAGAGACAATTCTGTGAATATACACTAAGTAGTTAGTTTACTGAGTGAACGTAGTGTAGCCATAAACAATGCAACCGGATTGAAGAGCTTTGCAATCATTCACAAATTATGGTAGTTAAGTTTTATTGTCGTTTTTAGACAATAATCTTTGTAAAGGAACTCGTTCTGTGTTTATATGTTCTATAGGAGTTATGTGGACATGTTGCAGAGAGTGAAGGAGCTGTGCCGGTATCTGCCCAGTCTGGAAGGAGAGACCAGGTCCCGCTGCTGCAGTCAGGTGGTCATTTGTGCAGCACTTGTGCTGTTCCGCAGCGCCTTCCTCTATGTCTCAGCTGTACAACCTGCACTGTTCCAGGGTCGGTTTCTGTCTTTGCACACGCAGTTCACAGTTTGTTCATGTATTTCTAATGCTACTGGTTTCTTAGCTCGTGTCATTTTAAATCTCTGTTTCTGTTTGCAGGAGTTGGTGCGGGGATTTCAGGGCCGTGGATCTTGGTGGAGGATTTGAGTTCAGTGTTCAGTGATGTGGAGATAGATCGAGGAACTCTAAAACACACGCATAAGAAACGCAAACTGGCTGATGGGAGAGACAAAACGATGGTACAGACAGATTTTAAAACGGTTTGGTTTTAACTAGTTTTTCAGAAACTCCAAAATGACTGCAATTGTTTAAAATACTGCACATATACTTTAAATGCACACATTACATGACCACAGAGTGTATTTTTCTTTATTGTGTGCATTTTGTAGAGCTCTGATGATGAGGAGGGTTTAGGGAAAGGCCGAGGTCGACACATTTTTGTCAACAAGATCGAGATGCCCAGCTGGTCTGAGACTCTGGAGAGTTTCCGCACAGCAAGAGAAAGTTGGGACCTCCTTCACGCCCATGATAGTCTGGAAGTTGGTAAGTACCGCTGATGTTCGTGTTTTGTGTGACCATCTCGAGAGGCTGTCAACACATTATCATAAATGATCCATCCCAACTACAAAATATATAGGTAGTTATTTCATCGTCATTAGGGTTTATTTAAAGTATTATAACATAGACTTCTATTTATTCCTTTAGATGAACTCAACTTTTTGATTATTTTATTTTTTTCAGAGTTTAAAAAAATTTGTGCTGCATGGAAGACTGAAAGCTGGCTGTGGTTCAGAATATTCCTCACGGACATGATTATTTACCAGGTAGGGGGTCACAGTTTGTTTTTTGTGTGTTTGACGTTTATGGTGTTTTTAACCGTGCTTTGTGTGATAAGAAAGTATCTGCTCGAACAGATTTGTTTTAATTCTCACAATTTTATTTAAGTTGAGATTTTACAATGAGGACTGCTCTAAAATGACCTATGTTGAGAGTTTTTACACTATTAAAAATGTTATTACAAAATTAAAAAGCATTTTTCAATAGTCACATA
>JBBPBX010057576.1:15000-22383 GCA_038048925.1 Garcialebias charrua
ACATGGAGCAGCTCCTCTGGGGGAATCCCAAGGCGTTCCCAGGCCAGCCGAGAAACATAGTCCATCCAGCGTGTCCTGGGTCTTCCTCTGGGCCTCCTCCCGGTGGGACATGCCCGGAACACCTCACCAGGGAGGCGTCCAGGAGGCATCCTAACCAGATGCCCGAGTCATTTCAGCCGCTTGTATCCGAGATCTCGTTCTTTCGGTCACAACCCAAAGCTCATGACCATAGATGAGGGTGGGAACGTAGATCGATCGGTAAATTGTATATGTACAGTATATATATATTTTTTATATATATAAAAGTTATATAAAAAAAATATATATATAGTTATATATTTTTATATATATACTGTATATAGTTATATATATACAATATATATAGTTATACTGTATATATAGTTATATATATACAGTAGTTATATATATAGTTATATATATGCTTATCTGAATATGTATATATAATATATATAATATATATATATATATATATATATATATATATATATATATATATAATTACAGTATCTGAATATGTATACAAAATGTGTGTGTGAATAAATTGCTTCTTTGATTGCATCTTGTTAAACATGTACAGTACATTAAAGTATTGTATTCCACCAAAATTATTTAAATATGCTAAACTATACGTTTCTATACATGCAGTTTTAATTGCTGTATGCCTAAAATTTAAATAAGTGACAATGGGATTACTATTCAGCGTGTTATGATTGATTAAATGCGCTGATACTTTATTGTGCCTGTCAAATATATAAGGCTGAGTGGAGCGGACGACATCTTCAAGATGGCCGCCTGAAATCTCGTTGGCTCCAATAGGCGAGAGCAGTCCATGGGGTATCTAGTGTTCTATATAAGATATCTATGGATACAGTAGATAGATAGATACAGTAGATAGATAGATACAGTAGATAGATAGATAGATACAGCAGATAGATACAGTAGATAGATACAGTAGATAGATACAGCAGATAGATACAGTAGATAGATACAGTAGATAGATAGATACAGTAGATAGATACAGTAGATAGATAGATACAGTAGATAGATACAGTAGATAGATAGATACAGTAGATAGATACAGTAGATAGATACAGTAGATAGATAGATACAGTAGATAGATACAGTAGATAGATAGATACAGTAGATAGATACAGTAGATAGATACAGTAGATAGATACAGTAGATAGATAGATACAGTAGATAGATAGATACAGTAGATAGATACAGCAGATAGATACAGTAGATAGATACAGTAGATAGATAGATACAGTAGATAGATACAGTAGATAGATACAGTAGATAGATACAGTAGATAGATACAGTAGATAGATACAGTAGATAGATACAGTAGATAGATACAGTAGATAGATAGATACAGTAGATAGATAGATACAGTAGATAGATAGATACAGTAGATAGATAGATACAGTAGATAGATAGATAGATAGATACAGTAGATAGATACAGCAGATAGATACAGTAGATAGATACAGTAGATAGATACAGTAGATAGATACAGTAGATAGATACAGTAGATAGATACAGTAGATATATACAGTAGATAGATAGATACAGTAGATAGATAGATACAGTAGATAGATAGATACAGTAGATAGATAGATAGATACAGCAGATAGATACAGTAGATAGATACAGTAGATAGATACAGCAGATAGATACAGTAGATAGATACAGTAGATAGATAGATACAGTAGATAGATACAGTAGATAGATAGATACAGTAGATAGATACAGTAGATAGATAGATACAGTAGATAGATACAGTAGATAGATACAGTAGATAGATAGATACAGTAGATAGATACAGTAGATAGATAGATACAGTAGATAGATACAGTAGATAGATACAGTAGATAGATAGATACAGTAGATAGATAGATACAGTAGATAGATACAGCAGATAGATACAGTAGATAGATACAGTAGATAGATAGATACAGTAGATAGATACAGTAGATAGATAGATACAGTAGATAGATACAGTAGATAGATAGATACAGTAGATAGATAGATAGATAGATAGATACAGTAGATAGATACAGCAGATAGATACAGTAGATAGATAGATAGATAGATAGATACAGTAGATAGATACAGCAGATAGATACAGTAGATATATACAGTAGATAGATAGATACAGCAGATAGATACAGTAGATAGATAGATAGATAGATAGATAGATAGATAGATACAGTAGATAGATACAGCAGATAGATACAGTAGATAGATACAGTAGATAGATAGATACAGTAGATAGATACAGTAGATAGATAGATACAGTAGATAGATAGATAGATACAGTAGATAGATAGATAGATACAGTAGATAGATACAGCAGATAGATACAGTAGATAGATACAGTAGATAGATACAGTAGATAGATACAGTAGATAGATACAGTAGATAGATACAGTAGATATATACAGTAGATAGATAGATACAGTAGATAGATAGATACAGTAGATAGATAGATACAGTAGATAGATAGATAGATACAGCAGATAGATACAGTAGATAGATACAGTAGATAGATACAGCAGATAGATACAGTAGATAGATACAGTAGATAGATAGATACAGTAGATAGATACAGTAGATAGATAGATACAGTAGATAGATACAGTAGATAGATAGATACAGTAGATAGATACAGTAGATAGATACAGTAGATAGATAGATACAGTAGATAGATACAGTAGATAGATAGATACAGTAGATAGATACAGTAGATAGATACAGTAGATAGATACAGTAGATAGATAGATACAGTAGATAGATAGATACAGTAGATAGATACAGCAGATAGATACAGTAGATAGATACAGTAGATAGATAGATACAGTAGATAGATACAGTAGATAGATGGATACAGTAGATAGATAGATACAGTAGATAGATACAGTAGATAGATACAGTAGATAGATAGATACAGTAGATAGATACAGTAGATAGATAGATACAGTAGATAGATACAGTAGATAGATACAGTAGATAGATAGATACAGTAGATAGATACAGTAGATAGATAGATACAGTAGATAGATACAGTAGATAGATACAGTAGATAGATACAGTAGATAGATAGATACAGTAGATAGATAGATAGATACAGTAGATAGATACAGTAGATAGATAGATACAGTAGATAGATACAGTAGATAGATACAGTAGATAGATGCAGTAGATAGATAGATACAGTAGATAGATACAGTAGATAGATACAGCAGATAGATACAGTACAGTAGATAGATACAGTAGATAGATACAGTAGATAGATACAGTTGTAAGAATTAATGAGGAGGTCAATATTAATACTGATCTCCTTTTTATCTTAATTAATCTACTTATTCAGATTGAATAGTAAATGTTCACGGATTCTGTTCTTTTTCAGTTTACCCAATATTTCTGTGGTCTTTATGATGGATAAATAAACAGAGCCATTAAGTGACAATGGACATTAACTTAGTTTGGTATGCCAGGCGACACTACCATTTATTTAAAATAAATCAACTAAATTAACACCATTACACTTGATTGACATGATTTCACTTTCTTTCAATTCAAATACGTCAGCACACTTAAATTTAACACAACAGACATAAATATTAGATGTTAAGCATATTTAGTCTGTGGGCTCTTTAACTTAAAAAATATAGTTTCCAGCTTAGGTTGAGAGGGAAAAGAAATAGGAGGAAAGATATGGAGGAAGAAAAGTTAAGAGTCAGGGAGTTATCTTGATGTGTTTAACCAGAAACATGGCAGTTCTCCGGCCGATTAAAGCTACACGTTGGTACCCTTGGCAAAGCATTTGACGACTTGTTACCTCGTGAAGATGGTCAGTCTCCCTCGGTCCAGTTTGGTCAGTTCGTTTACCATTCTCAGCGTCTCCAGACGTGCGCCTTGACTCGAACCGAAGTAACGGCAGCTCCTGGTGCTGTTGTTCAAGATAAGACGTTCCTTAAAGGAATGTCAATAAAAGAGAGCTTTTCAGCTGTTGAAGATGGCTTATAACTTGGCATGTTATAAGTCTTTAACTGAATGACATGGTCATTAGCGTGTTGACTAGACGATCATCAGTTCTTTGGAGAAGACCATGGTTTGAGGCTTACTCCAGCAGACTTTTAGAGAAAGTAAGATGTGAAGGTTTTAACTGAGACGTGACCCAGAAAATGTGTTCTTTCTGATTGGCCGAATGGCATCATAAGTTGATGTGAGGATGACATCAACATGTTGAAAGGGGGTCAAAAGATTAGTTTGTCAGAAAGATAAAGTGTTAGTTTCAGATGTCAGCATTTTATCATAAAACTGATTCCTTTGCTTTAACACTTTAACAAAATACTGTTGGTTTGATTAAAACAACGTCATTAAGCATCACATATGGGACCTATTAATGATAATAGCTTGATTATTAAATAGGACAAAAACAAAAGTCTTTGGGTGTCTAGATTGTCCTGAGCTCAAGCTAAAATGAATGAGATAAAGTGTTCCTTTTATCTTCACATGCAAGTTCGAGAGGAGAGGAGAAATCCTCCATGTACAACATTTTGAATTAAGCAGAGTATTTGATTTATCTGACATTAAAATGTACTGATGCTCTTACAAATAAAATTATTCTTTTGATCACATCAGCCTAAAATCAAAGATAGAAATAGTCTCTTATTGGTGACTATGTTATCAGATTATAGCTAAATGAATAATTTTGTAGTAAATGTCTTGCTTTACTGAGAGGTCAGTAAAGGTCATCACTGGACAGTTCAAAAACCTTAATTTGACCCTGGGTAGGTCCACTACATCTCCCCCCTTTTGGAAGCCATCGCCAGTCCTTGGGGATGGGGTCCAACACGAAAGGAAACCTTGAACTGTCTTTGATCTTGAAGTAATCCAGCAAGTGGAAAAAAAAAATCAAAAATTATAATCCCATAAAGTTTTTGGAAATTCCATACTGTTCGTAGGTAATCCCATTGCGAAAAGCTTTTAATCCTTTGGAAAACAAAGTCTGTTAACTCTTGGAAAACAAAGTCTGTGATCCCTTGGAAAGCAAAGTCTTATAATCCACAGCGGTAATTCCACAGCAGTAAATCCACAACGATTAGTTTTGTTGATTGATCAGCAACAATTGTTTTCATAATCAGCATGTAGAGGGGATCCCTCGATTGACGCAGAGGAGGCGACCCTTGGATGAAGGTTGAAGACCAAGCGTTGGAGCTGCAGGTCCCCACATCGATGGTTGGAGGCTGGTTGGTTTCCAGTCCGTGCCACTCTGGTTCTATGTGTCATGCATTTATGTGGTTTTTAAGGTGGGCTTATGATTGGGATTTTACATTAAGCCTTACCTATATGCACCTGGTATGTAAGCTATCATGGTTTAGATCAGCTACAATTACCAATTAAGGGGTGGATCAAATCTATAAATTAGGTATAGGGATCTGTACCTATAGAATTTTGGAGGGCTTCTGTAACGAAGGCCTCTAATTCCAAACTATTCCTCCATTCATTACTTAGTTTAGGTTAAACTAAAATAGAAAAATGAAATATAGTTTGATCTAAATGTCTGTTGTCTTTTAGACGCACGACGTAGGATTTGGTATTCCTAATAAATTTTGAAGTCTATGGCGAGACTCATCAAAATGAATAGATAATCTAGAATAGAAACGATCGAATCGGTTCAATTTAGAAATTGTGAGACCAGTGTAGTTTATGGTACCTTGAGTAGCTTTAAACTACATTGACTCTTCGACGATTGAGATTTAACAAAACGAACTGCATGTTGGCATAGTTAAATCCATATCATTCATTAACCAATGTTAATACAAAACCTTTTTGGCTGGGAGTGTTCAGAACCAAACAGTATCTCAACTAATGACAACAGTAATGACTAAACAACAAGGAAACAACGTTTCACTGCTTCGACACACTCTTGTCGTCAGATTCCAAAGTGCAACACACAAGAAAACAGGTCTCAACTTTATGACCGAGGTCAAATTAAATCTCGTGGATTTAAACGGTTGTTAAGATTAGTTTTTGTTGTGGGTTTTAGGCTTAGCGTTTCTAAGTTCAAATTGGACAATGCGACTTATAGGGTGGGAAAGTACGGTAGTTTAAACCTGATTAGTTTATTTACTAACTTGTGTTTGGACGACCTTATTATCCCATGAAGTCGGTGTAGTTTGTGAGATCTTTGTCTTTTGTGGAGTCATTGAACGCCTTGTAAGGTTTGATCTGATTTCGATGTACCCATTTAGCAATTGGCTCTTTGCGGCCTTTGCTGATTTTGATTTCGTAGACGACTGAGGACACTTTGTCTGTTATCAGATGAGGTCCAGTCCACCTGGGCATTAGTTTGCGGGCGAGAGTTCCGGTCTCGGACCCTCCTTTCCCGGTTGCTGGGGCGAACGTATAGTACCAGACTCTGTCTCCCACTTGGAGTTCATTGTGAGAGGCCTTCTGGTCGTAGTACGCCTTACGTCCTTCAGCGGATTTTTCCAGGTTTTTCTGGGCGAAAGCAAAAGTGTTTCTGAGGTGTACATTCAAATCTTTCATGTATTGTTGTGTGGTGTAGGCTGTCGCCATGGCGGCGTCGCCTGGTTGGTACAACAGGTGTAGAGGGAGAGTCATTTGTCGACCGGTCATCATCTCGAAGGGAGAGATGCCAGTTGATGTGTGTGGAGTGGCTCTTATGGCCATGAGGACCAGAGGGAGTTTCACGTCCCAGTCCTTGTGGTTTGCAGCCACGTATTTCTTCAAAATACTCACCACAGTTCTGTTTGCTCTCTCTACTTGGCCTGAAGCCTGTGGGTGGTAGCCGACATGAAAGTTGGCCTTGACGCCTAGCGTCTTCCACAGTTCTTTCATCACTTCACCTGTGAAGTGTGTACCTTGGTCTGAGTTCACCCTAAGGGGAAGTCCAAACCTTGAGAATATATGATTCATTAACAACATAGCAGTGGTTTGTGCTGTGTCGTTAGGAGCTGGTAGGCATTCTACCCATTTGGTGAATGCACAGGTTACCGTGAGAAAATATTTATTTCCTCTAGAGCTCTTAGTGAGTGGTCCAACCCAGTCGATCTGGAGGTCAGACCATGGGAATGCAATGCCTCTGCTTTGCAGTGGTGCTCTGTGAAGTGGTCTGGTTGGCTGAAACTGGCCACAGACCACGCACCCTTCAATGTAGTCCTTGACATCCTTTTTCATTCCAGGCCAATAGGCAATTTGTTTTAATGCCGTCAGCGTGGCTTTATCTCCTTTGTGTCCTGCGGACGGGAGATCATGGGCATGAACTAACATCACCCCCCTTTGGTCATGGGGAACCACGAACACAGGTGAGGACGTTGGTCCATGAGC
>JBBPBX010057577.1:0-22383 GCA_038048925.1 Garcialebias charrua
TGCAAAATGGAAACACCTGTAAAGTTTAAAACACTGTGTCAGTCTGTCTGAATCGATTTAACCCTCTGCTCTCTGTTCTGTCTAGGCTTTCGTGGAAAGCTGTTTTTCTTCAGAGGTCACCACCCTTTCCTTGGGCTGCAGATGGCTGCAGATTATACCCAGTTGGTACTTAGTTCAATTTCCCCGTTCCACTGGTCAAGCAACCCTGCCCCGACCCAAAGAGAATGGTTGACCTCCTCTTTAATGCTCCACTTGGTGCAGCCTGCCTTGTTAAGCTGCAATCATGCAACAGGCGCTCTTCTCTCAAAGCAACAAGGCAGACGGGCCAGGGGAACTGTTTCCCTATCGTTCTGGCCTGTTCTCAAAAGCAAGCACAAAGGTGCACCTCAGGAAGACGGGTGTTTTCAGGAAGCTCCACCACTCGAACCAGAACACCTCACGAACAGATGACTTCCACGGCAGAGGAAGTGAAACGATGCAAAGATGAGACCCACACCTTCCTCGAACCCGATCTTAAGGATGAAGATGCAGGACAGCCCACCGCTCTTGTGGACCACTCCCTCCAGGTGCAAAACCAACCCTCTCAGCTGTGCAGCCCCGACAGAGCTGCCTCACTCGATGTGATGACCTTTGAGACCCCTTTTCCGGACCCCTCTCTGGCTGTGGCTCTCCCTCTCTGGCGAGGAGCTAATGATGTGCGCCTCGACAGCTCAGCTGTGCGCACCCCCCTTTGGCTCAGGTCACTCTCTTCTAGAGGCCCTGAGAAGCACCCCAGGTGTCAGTGGACCCTCCGGCCTCGTTCAGGCTTAGCCCACTCTCAGGTGTAACGGATTCAAAGATCTGTAGATGGAAGCTGGACAAACAACTATTAGTCTCTCAAAATACATTATATGCGACATTACAACAACCCTTATCCCTGTTCTACAGATGACCTCAGCCCTAACGGCCATTTTGTAAAGCCCCAAATCAATTAATTTTAGTCTGTGCACAGATTACAGCCAATTTTTCAAAAGTATACTAACATGTTGAGGCCTAAAGTATTTCTAACATTCCCTAGATTTGCATTGCTAAAATGTGTACCATTATCTGATCTAATTTTTACAGGAAACCCATGACATGTAATGTAACAATTTATTAAAAATTTTAGGACCGGTTTGTTGTCTTCTCTTTTAATTTTTTAATTTTTATTTTTCTGCCCCTTGTCAGCCGGTGAGCGCGGCACACCAACCATAAATTTCTGAACCCTTTTACCGGTTCGAGCATGTCTGTACAACCAATTATTATCTCATGACCCGGTGTCATCACGGTCGAAAATTCCTAGTTCGCGCGACCTCCTCGTCTGTTGAGCCTCACGCAATGAACGCAGGGCACAATGTTCTGATCAGAGAATTTAAATGTGTGTGTGTCACCAGCTGAAATCTCCTTCAGCTGGTGTGCTCCACACGCGCGAGTTGCTGCTCCTCAAAATCTTCTTGTCTTCCATCTTCTGGATGGTCCAGCCACACTGTTTTCTCTTCACTGAGGAGCCGCCCCTGTTGACAGCAAGCCACAGAGGCCTCCTCCCATCTCATGGCCCTCTCTTCTTCTGGAGTGACCATCACCATCTGACTCCAATTGATGTATCCCGATGCTCTTTTTGTTTCCAAATCAGCTTGACAGTTACATTCTTGATGTTTATTTATTGTCTGTGTGTTGGTTTTGTCAAAGCTGTGATACCATATCGCACGTCTGCTTCCTGTGTCTCCCTTTGCTGTCCAAGACCCTCTCTTGTCCACTGAACGAGCTTAGTTAGTGCTGCACCCAAAGTTCACACAGAGCCCTGCCTCCGCCCTCTGCGCTGACTGTGTTCCTCTTGCCGCTTCAAACCTACCATCGCATCAAAACACTGATCTGTCTGAAGCCCCTTACCCAACCAGCACTATCACTGCTCCGCTTTTGTGTCCACGGAAACCACTATTCTCACCGACCACCACGTGCGCCTTCTGTGTTTTTCATAATTTTCTCTTATTTTATCCTGCAAATTTGTTCACGCCTTGTCATCAACCTGAGCTCTCCTCATCTTTGAAGGCTTATTCCTCCTTAATTGATCCTATCTGCCCTGATTAACGATCCAATTTATGCGGCTTAGCTATACCCCTGAATTCCAACTCATCCGTTGTACACACCAGACCCCCAGAAAGCCATTGCATCGAGGAGAACTGCCATTATTTATCTAACCTTTAAAACCCAATATGAATAGTTGTGGTGACACCAATTTTACCTGTGAAAATATTCACAAACTCATTTTGTTGTGGTCCTCGGGATGAGAGCCTTGTTATTTTGTTTAAGAGCCCTCTGGAACCGGGAGGAGCAGGCAGACAGAGCTCCAAATCAGTATTAACCTAATAATTATGTGACCTGCGGTGGCCTGTTCTATGTGTCATCATTAAATAATGCACTTTACGTTTGGACCCTGAGACTGAGGCCCCAGTGTGACCCCACCGATTCAAATGGGAGGCCGACGCCTTCACGGGTTGCTGGAATGAGTGACTCCTGACAGCTGTTTCACATGCTCATGCTCTGGTCGTGTGAGTTTGTCCATTGTCCAGCTTAGGTCAGCTTCAGTGCCCCGCCACTTCTTTCTGGTGGCTTTCTCTGCAGGATGCCCCAAGTCCTGACTTCACTTGATTTCACGTTGTGTTTGCTGACTTTGACATCTGTTTGTGTCCTGGACTGTTGTTTTGTTCAGGTCATTGCCTTGAACTATGGCTGAGGAAGTTCATGGACATTCTGGTGTTTGAATGACAGTTCTTTGCTTTTTCCTTCAACTGTCTTTGTCTTGTGTCCATTCATGAGTGAGAGGTCTTGCTCTCACTTACTGGCAGCTGTCGCTCTCAGAGTCAAAATGAACCATGTAGACGTCAACTTTATGCATTCAAATCCAATGGAGCCATCACTGTTTCCCCAATCTCCTGACAAACGAAAAGTTTCGTGCATTTTGGTTGAATCCTAACTCATGGTAAATTACAATTATGTGTTCTGTAAGAAAATAGGTCTGTCTGTCTGATGTTCCCTCTCCACGCACTGTGTGCTGTCAAGCTGTAGGCTGAAAAAGAAATACGCGTAATTGTCTAATAATAACGCCAATAATATTACTAGACGAAACTCAAAAGTGAAATTTTTCGGCATTCGTCTCCCAGAGCACATCTCTTTGGATCTGGTCGGCACAACGTTTTTCCTTTCCCTAATCTAAAGTCAAAAGCAAAATTTTTTACAAAAAGTTCTTACCAGAAATTGAAAATGAATTTAACCTTGACCCACGACTGTCTAATCCAATCTGACTGTCCAATCTACATGTCATTGTTGATTTTTTCTTAACTTTATTTACCCAACCGAGGTCTGTCTGCTTGTTTTGTATATAATGTATATAGAAATCTGTCATATCCTGTTGGTTTTTAAATGTCAACATCTGTTTACTGTGATTGTAGTTTTCTTTATTTTCCTTTGATAAGTGCAAATGCCTATTGCCAATGTGACGTGTGCTGCTGACCACTTGACCAGGTCACCCTTGTAAACTAGATCTCTGTCTCAACGGGCTCTACCTGGTTAAATAAAGGTGATTGATTAATTGATTGATTGTTGATTTTTCTCTAGAACTCTCGTGTTCATCTAATTGATGCTCTGAAACTTCTCAAAGTAAGCTTTTCGCTCTGTGGCTGATTTCTAGATAATTTTCACCTCACCTGCCTAATCGTCTCTCTGGTACTTCCACAACCTCTGAGTGGCCTCCCCTCTCTTGGGCCCGATCCTACCTCCTCCATGTCCTGCCTCCTGTCTTCTGACACAGCATCACCTCACCCTTTCTTCTGACTTTGTCACTCCTTCAGTTTCTGCAGCTTGCTTCAACCTCCTGTAGGTTGCGCTGTTTGACTGCTCTTCTTCCTGCCACCTGCTGCTCTGAATTTTATTTTAAATTGAACAGTTCTCTGTGTCCACTAATTTCTGTCCAGTGTCCGCAATTAAGAACAATTCTTCTAGAAGGTCAATCCGTTTTAGCTGTCCATCATCATAATTATTAATTAACTGTTGATAGTCTGCGACCGTTTTACAATGAGCTATCTTTTGTTTGTCTTGTTTAAATCTGGTTAGGACTAAATTAGCTAAATTTCCTGTTGATCCGTCTGCATTCTCCTCAATTGTTGATGCAGGTTCGCTCCACTTGTTACCCCTCTCTGTTTTTATCGTTGGTAAAAGTCTGATATTTGCTCGGATTCTAAGCAATAGTTCACAAATTTTTCCGTGTTCCTGCATTTTTTTTTATTCTTATTTTTTAATTTGCATGTGTGCCATAAATTGCCTCTCAAAACATTCACCCAAAATCTTTATTCCACAAGCATCCACAGATGCGCTGTGCATGAGAAACACAGGGCCAGGCCTGTGGAAAATCAGACTTGCCCTACTGTTATACAACAGCGCCACCTGCCATTCATGCAAAATATAGCAGCACCATTCACCACTTGAAGAAAAAAGAAAACCACTTCACACTCACTTCACTCTCTCTGAGTCGACACAAACAATTAATGACAATCAAAAACACCGAAAATGGATATATATACAAAGATACCCCCCTTTGACATTAATTGACACGAATAGACAAAAGAAACAAGGACAAATAATTGGGATCCCTTCCCCCTAAAATAATGATTCACATTAAAAAAATTAAAGAAATGCGACGCAAAGTATTATAAAACAAATTAAACATAAGCCCAAGTGGCATCACTAAGCTTCCGTATACAACCCTCTTCGGCTGCACTAAGCTTCCGTATGCAACCCTCTTCGGCTGCTTTCTCTTTTTTCTTCTTCTACAGACCTCATTCGGTCACCGCCCCCAGTGCGAGTCCACTGCACTGATCCGCAAGTTCAGTGCAAGGCACACTGAGAGCTGTAGTTTTCATCTCAGCGTGAACTTCCGGCGACCCCCCCAACGACGCCAGACTTCGGCTACGTCCGATCTTTGAAACAAGCGGCAGTGGCTCAACTCCTCACGAGCGGACGCGAATCAAATAGAACCACCTCTTCCAGCTACTCAAAGGATCGAACGCTCCGGAACCACTTTTCTAAACTAGACAGTGAAACAGGTCTCCGTGACTCCCACTAGTCACGCGGACGAACGGATCCGCCCCACGCAAACAAGCGGCCACAACCTGCCCCCACGGCCCGAATAGAAAACGTCTATCCCCCAAAAGTAAGTAATCAAAGCCTCAATGTTCGAGCACCTCGTGATTAAATGAAACCCGAACCACACACACACAACGACACACACGAAGGAAAAACCACGAGCACGCGCCCCCCCTCTCACGAGCACGCGCCTCGGCCCGAAGCCGAGCTGCCGGGGCCGTCCCGCACACACACACAAGCGTCTGTTCAAACTGAAACCTGTGTCGTCAGAACAAGCCAAATACGTATATTTAACTTTAACCCTAAGAACCAGAATTCATCACGAGACTGAACTCCTTCTGTTTGCAGTTGAATTTGGGACTGTGGCCAAATAGTCGTTTCTGTTTAATACACGGTCGACTCACCTTATGTAGTCATGTCACAGAGCTCCACTGCAAAACATCTGAAGAGAGTCATCGTCGCACCCTCCAAATCAGAGAAGAGAGAAGGCCAGACGTCCGGGGTCACCATGTTGAAGGGATTTCTCATTAGGTGTTCGAATGACCAGTCTCTCTTAGAAAAATGATGAAGATTTATTGACAGAAACACAGGTTTACAGGTTAACAGAGTTACAGCATGAATAAGCAATTCTTTGTGCACAGAGAATTGTGAGCATTTGACAGACCTTTCCTCGGCGAAGTCCCTCAAAGAATGCTGAAGATATCTGAGATGTTTTGGAGTATGAAGCTGCCGTTTGAGCTTCTCTGGTCTCTGATTGGCTCAGAGCACTGATAAGGCATCCTGGAGCCTTTCGTGCTTGTCAGTTCTATGACCTTGTAGATTTATAGCTTTGGTGAGAAGTCTCTCGAAACTGTGTTCTTTGTTCTACTTATCTGCTCAGTAAGAGAGTTTTAGAAATGTACCATTAGATGTGTCCTGTGTGCGATAGTAAGGTAAATTAATGTCCAGATCCTAGTCTGTGTGTGGTTCATAAGTACTACTTATTTTAGTAGTATGATTCCTGTGTTTATGTGTCTGTGTGTTCTGATCTCCTCAGAAGGCCAAGAGAAGCACAAAGGGCAACTTCCCGCTTAGCATGTTATCTGCATCTGAACATCCTGTTCGTTGGATCTAAAAATATGTCTTATAATTAGGGATGGGAATTGATAAGAAATTATCAATATCGATGCCTTTATCGATGTCATTTATCGATTCGATTCCTTATCAATTCTGTTATCAATTCTCATTTGGGTAATAAAATATAGTAAACCATTTGTGTTCATAAAGAATTTATTTATGGATTTTTTCCCATATTTTTAGACTCATTTTTCGCTCTGATTCTTCGTTTTTCATTTTTGGCGAAAATGGTGCAGTACCAGTTTCGGCCGCTTTAGAGGCGCTGTAGGCAGCAGCCAGCAGAGGACTCAGAGAGTGAAGAGGAAGAGGGGCCACTTCCAGAAGTTTCTACTTGCTGTGTTCGAAAAAAGACTCCTTTTGTCGGACTGATGACTCTGTCGCTGCCCGCTCCCTGCTGTGGATGTAGCTGTTTTTGTTTGCAAGATACCACTCATAAACCACACCGCGGATTTTTAAATCCAGCTGATTTCACATTTGGTTCAGCTCAGGAGCCCGTCTGCTATAGTGAGGTAAGAAATATATTTTTAAGCATTTATTTAGCTAAATTTAAAGAAACAAAGCGTCCGGTTTGACCCGCCTGGCGCCTGCATAAAAATCAGCGTGTAGCGTGTGAAGAAGGAGAAACAAACTGATCTGCAAGCAGTTGCCTTTAATCCTTCGAGCGTCAAATCCAGAAACAGAATGAATGAATGAACACACGAACACTTCTTCTTCTTCACCTCGTAAAACCTGGGGAGCACCTCACTGGCTCCTCCTACTGGGTGAGAGAGATAAGGCCACATACCTCCCCAACACCACACAGCCCCCCCCCGAACACCCAGAAGGGCAAATACAAAACATATCAGTCTCTCACAGGGGCCCTAATCAACCTTCCGACCCGACTGCGTCGACTCGGGGGCGGAGAAACGGCTGGCACCCGTGCAGGAACAACATTTTGTGCCACAGGGGGAGGAACACAGTTGGGGGGAGAAAACGGAAGATGGGGTCGAGCAGGAGGGCGGCCGCGTCTAGGAACCTGAGCCGGCAACACCTCATCATCAGCCAACACATAGGCTGGCTTCAGGCGGTCCACTGTAACCAGCTCTCTACGCCCACCCATGTCTAAAACAAAACTTTTCGCGCCCCTTTCGAGCACCCGAAACGGCCCGTCATACGGAGGCTGGAGGGGCGAACGGTGGGCGTCACGTCGCACAAAAACAAAACGGGCAGACTGGAGTGCAGTGGGCACAAACGCCTGCGGGAAACAATGGTGCACAGGACCCGGAACCAAAAGACCACTCTGCGAATAGGGGTCCACCGCTTCGGGGAACCGTGGAGCGGCAGCGTCTAACAAAAACTCCCCTGGGATTCGTACAGGCTGACCAAAAACCAACTCGGCTGATGAAGCGTTGAGGTCCTCCTTAGGAGCTGATCGCAACCCAAGCAGCACCCACGGCAAACGCTCCACCCAGCCAACGTCTGTTAGCGCAGCACGTAACGCCGCCTTAAGAGACCGATGGAAACGTTCAACCAACCCGTTAGCCTGAGGGTGGTAGGCGGTAGTGCGATGCACCTGCACCCCCAAGGAGCGCGCCATCTCGGACCAGAGCCCTGAAATAAACTGGGGACCTCTGTCTGAAGTGATGTCCGAGGGCACACCAAAACGGGCAACCCAAGTGGAGAGGAACGCACCAGCCACGTCGGAGGTAGTTGTGGAAGAAAGAGGAACGACCTCCGGCCACCTGGTTGTGCGGTCGACCACTGTAAGCAGGTGTGTGAAACCCCGTGATGGGGGCAGGGGACCAACTAAGTCCACATGCACGTGGTCAAAACGCTTGGCTGGAATGGGAAATGGTTCCAGTGGTGCCTTAGTGTGCCGGTGCACCTTGGCACGCTGACAAGCCACGCAAGCCGCTGCCCAACTCCTCACCTCTCTGCGTAAACCAGGCCACACAAAACGTGCGCTGACTAGTTTCACAGACGCGCGCACACCTGGGTGCGAGAGAGAGTGGACAGAGTCAAAAATGCGGCGGCGCCAACCTGATGGAACCACTGGGCGTGTCCGGCCTGTGGAAACGTCACACAGGATCAAAGGACCGCCCTCTCCCAATTTGACCTCCTCAAGCTTAAGCCCTGAAACGCCGGCACGAAGGGCAGTTATATCAGCGTCTCCCGGTTGGTCAGCGGCCATGGCAGAAAAATCTACCCCGAGGAGCACAGGACAAACGAGCACCCGTGACAGACAGTCTGCCACTGAGTTGGATTTTCCAGCCACATGGCGGACGTCCGTTGTAAACTCTGAAATGGCCGCCAAGTGCCGTTGCTGACGCGCTGACCAGGGCTCCGAAACTTTAGACATTGCAAACGTGAGTGGTTTGTGGTCCACATAAGCCGTAAACGAACGACCCTCCAGCAAAAAACGAAAATGCCGTGTAGCTAAGAATAGCGCCAACAACTCGCGGTCAAAAACGCTGTACTTGCGCTCGCAGTCCCGCAATTTACGGCTGAAAAATGCCAACGGCTGCCATGCGTCGCCAACGCGTTGCTCTACAACGGCCCCCACAGCTATATCTGAAGCATCAGTTGTCAACGCAATCGGGGCCTCTGAATCTGGATGGGCTAGGAGTGCCGCACTAGCTAACGCGGACTTAGCACCATCAAAAGCAGTGATCCGGTCCGGGGTCCAAACCACTGTGTCAGTCGCCTTCCTCGAGCGCAGGGCCTCGTAGAGAGGCTGCAGGAGATGGGCTGCATTGGGAATGAACCTGTTGTAAAAGTTCACCATGCCTAAAAACTCCTGCAACTTTTTAACCACCAGAGGACGTGGGAACTCTGCCACCGCCTGCACCTTGGCAGGCAATGGAACTGCACCCTGCGCGGAAATTCGATGACCTAAAAAATCGATCACCGGTAAACCAAACTGGCACTTAACCGGATTAATGATCAAGCCATGTGCATCCAAGCGCTGAAAAATTTCTTTCAGGTGCAACAGGTGCTCCTCGGTTGACGAGCTGGCCACCAAAATGTCGTCCAGATAGACAAACACAAAATCGAGGCCACGTAACACGGAGTCCATCAGCCTTTGAAAAGTCTGTGCTGCCCCCTTTAGTCCAAACGGCATGCGGAGGAACTCAAAAAGCCCAAAGGGGGTGATTACTGCAGTTTTAGGTACATCGCTGGACTGCACTGGGACTTGATGGTAGCCGCGCACCAGATCCACCTTAGAAAAAATGGAAGCACCCGACAACCGAACAGAAAAGTCCTGAATGTGCGGAATGGGGTAGCGATCAGGCGTCGTCACGTTATTTAAACGGCGAAAATCGCCACATGGGCGCCACGACCCGTCTGCTTTTGGTACCATGTGAAGGGGGGAGGCCCACGGGCTGTTAGAGCGTCTAACAATACCCAACCTCTCCATGGTACCAAACTCCTCTTTAGCGATGGCCAGTTTAACAAAGTCGAGGCGGCGTGCACGTGCAAAAACGGGCGGTCCCGTAGTAGAGATACCATACCATACCATACCATACCATTTTATTTATAAAGCACTTTAAACAGGAACAAGTCCACACCAAAGTGCTGGACAAACAAACACGCAACAGGCAACACAGACAATGAAGTACAACACGAAAAACATAAAAACATTGCAGATCATAAATCAAACGATCCAATACAAATCAGCTGGCATTGAAAGCGATGGAGTAGTAGTGAGTTTTTAACCGGGATTTGAAAACCGAGAGGGAGGGGGCCTGTTTGATGAGCAGCGGTAACTCGTTCCAGAGTCTTGGGCCTGCTACAGAGAACGCCCTGTCACCCCTGCGCTTAAGGCGAGTTTCTGGAACTATTAAGAGTACCTGATCCTCTGACCTCAAAGCACGTGGAGGGACATATGGGTGTATCAGATCCGAGAGATAGGCGGGGGCGAGACTGTTCAGCGATTTGTAGACATACATGAGAATTTTGAATTGGATTCGAAGATGAACCGGTAGCCAGTGAAGGGAGGCCAAGACTGGTGTAATGTGCTCTCTTTTGCGTGTGCTGGTTAAAAATCGGGCAGCTGCGTTCTGAACCAGTTGTAATCGTGCAATGGTGGCTTGACTGACGCCAAACAGAAGTGAATTGCAGTAATCAAGCCTAGATGTAATGAATGCGTGAATCACTGTCTCCAGGTGCTTTTTGGATAATATGGGCTTCAGCTTAGACAGACGCCTCAGCTGGAAAAAACAGGATTTGACGATCATGTTTACATGACTGTTGAGTTTCATGGAAGGATCCATTATCACTCCCAGATTTTTGACTTTTTGTTTTTCGGACAGGGGTAGAGCAGACAGGTCAATGCAGTGGTTTGAGGTTGTGTCATTGGGAAGGAACAATATGGCTTCAGACTTCTTATCATTGAAGCTTAAGAAATTTAAAGCCATCCAGTCCCTGATGTCAGCCAGGCAGTCGAGCAGAGGTTGAATAGAGCCTGTACCATTTTGTCTTAGGGGGAAGTAGATTTGACAGTCATCAGCGTAGAAGTGGAAAGGTATATTGTGTTTCCGGAAAATAGCACCGAGTGGCAGCAGGTATAAGGAGAACAAGAGAGGACCCAGGATGGACCCCTGCGGAACCCCCCATTTAAGAGCCGCCACTGCAGAAGTAAAATAATAATAATAATAATAATAATAATAATGAATTCCATTTATAATGCACTTTTCATTAATAAAAATCTCAAAGTGCTACAAAGTGTAATAAAGCAAAGATCAAAATAAAACAAGTGATAAAATCAAATAAAATCAATAATAATATCGACTAAGATCAAAGATAAAATCATGTGGATGCAGATTAGGCTTGCTTAAAAAATAAATAAAATAAAACAAGTGATAAAATCAAGTAAAATCAATAATGATATCAGCTAAGATCAAAGATAAAATCATGTGGAGGCAGAATAGGCTTGCTTAAAAAGAAAGGTCTTTATGCTGCTTTTAAAGTCAACCAGTGACTGTGGAGCTCTCAGGTCGTCAGGGAGGGAGTTCCACAGGCGGGGGGCAGCCACACAGAATGCTCGGTCTCCCATGGTCCTCAACTTGGTCCGAGGAATATGAAGGAAATTACTGTTCTGTGATCGTAGAGACCGGGTGGATGAATATGGTGCAAGAATGTCCTTTAGATAGTCAGGTGAAGTGCCGTGCAAGCATTGATGGGTAATGAGAGCAGTTTTGTACTGAATTCTGTAGGTGACAGGAAGCCAATGGAGGTTATGGAGAATGGGTGTAATATGTTCAAATTTACGAACTCTCAACAGAATCCTTGCTGCACTGTTTTGAATGTATTGAAGTTTCTGAAGGTTTTTGCCAGGGATACCAATAAACAGGGAGTTGCAGTAGTCGAGCCTGGAGGAGACAAAGGCATGGACGAGTTTCTCAGCATCAGGAAAAGTCAGAGAAGGGCGAAGTCTGGAGATGTTTCGAAGATGGAAGAAGCAGGTTTTAAACAGATGCTTAATGTGATTTTCAAATGTAAGATGAGAGTCCATTTTTATTCCAAGATTTGTAACAGAGGTGGAGAGGGGGATGTCTTGACCAGAGAAGGAGATTGTTGTTAAAGTTGATGTTTGTATCTGGTGAGGGGTGCCAATCAATATGGCCTCAGTCTTCGAGCAGTTTAATTGAAGAAAATTCTGATTCATCCATGCCTTTATTTCCTCCAGGCAGGCAGAGAGAACAGTGAGTGAAGACGGAGATAGGGATGATGATGATGTTCCAGTCCTGATGTAAAGCTGCGTGTCGTCGGCATAGCAGTGAAAAGAAATGTTGAACTGATTGATAATTTGACCTAAAGGCAGCATGTAGAGGGAAAACAGCAGGGGCCCCAGAACTGACCCCTGAGGGACACCACAGGAGACACCGACTGTCTGGGAAGTGGCATTGCCAAGGCTAACACATTCCAGCCTATCGGAGAGGAAAGATCTGAACCAGTCCAGGACAATGTCACAGAGACCGACCTCCACATGAAGACGGTGGAGGAGGATATTATGGTCATTGATGGACACACAAAAAGACCTGTCAGAGAGGTAGGATCTGAACCAGTTTAGGGCTGATCCTGAGATGCCCACCCACTGCTCCAACCTAGCAATGAGGATCTCATGGTCGATGGTGTCGAAAGCGGATGTGAGGTCCAATAGGACAAGCAGCACAGAGTCACCAGTATCTGTGGATAGAAAGATGTCGTTAAAAACCTTCAGTAGGGCAGTCTCAGTGCTGTGGAGGGATTTGAAGCCAGACTGGAATAGCTCGGGGATAGCGTGATCCTCCAGGAAGCACTTTAGTTGGGACTCAACTATTTTCTCTAGAAGTTTAGAAACAAATGGGAGTCTGGAGACAGGCCTGAAATTGGATAATACTGACGGGTCGAGGTTTGGTTTTTTCAGGAGGGGTTGAACAGCAGCATGTTTTAATGATTTTGGCACCACACCCGAGGATAGACTGCTATTTACAATCGAGAGAATGGAGGGACCTAGAGTGTGAAAAACCTCCTTTAGAAGCCGAGGGGGGACCACATCGAAGGGGGAGCCAGATGGTTTCAGGCTGCACATGACCTGCTCTAGAGAGGACAGAGAGACTGGTTCAAAATGTTCAAACACAGCAACAGATTGAGGTGGGATGGATGGATCGTGAGATGGAGGAGAAATGAGAGCCCTGGTGGTTGCGATTTTATCTAAAAAGAAATGTTGGAAGTTCTCGCACAGCTCAGTCGAGGCTTCCATGGGTGATTGTTCAGTGAGGTGGAGAACAGAGTTTAGGGTGGAGAACAGAACTCGAGGGTTACGAGAGTTTGCAGCAATGATATCAGAGAAGTATTGTGATTTAGCAGTTATCACTGCTTTCTGATATCGGCGCCAGCTCTCTTTTACCATCTCAAAAGAGACCTGCAGACTGTCTTTTTTCCACTTCCTCTCCACCTTTCGGCATTGCTGCCTGGATGAAATGCTCGACCCCGTGTTTAGTTTCTGAAGAGGAAAAAGCAGGTGTAGTTAAAGAGGGGAATTCTGCCAACAAACCTTGAAAAACATCTCCTGAAACTAAAACATTAGCATGAGTTAGCGGCCCAGCCCCCCCAGACACACATGGGAAAGTTGCAAAAGTTACAGCGTCAATAAGTCTGCGGTTAGCAACATCTACTAACAGTCCATGAGCACATAAAAAATCTGCACCGATAATAGGAACAGTCACTGAGGCAACAACAAAATCCCACTCGAACTCACGACCATGGAAAGAAACTGTTGCCCGTCTAGTGCCAAAAGTTCCAATGGGAGAACCGTTAGCAGCAGTTAGCAGTGGGCCACTGCCTCGGCCTGCTAATTCAGGTCCAACAGGGTGGACCAAACTCTTCTGGGAACCAGAGTCAACCAGAAAACGACGTCCTGACAGGGAGTCTGTGACAAAGAGCAGCTCACCTCGCTCGCCAGCGCCCACAGCTGCTACTGAGCGCCGGCTTCCTCGTTTCCCGACACCCATGCACATGGTGGGATGCAGCGCTTAGCTTTGTTTGCGAACCTCCGGTGGTAGAAACAAAGGGAGCTCCCCCGCCGAGTTCGCGCGCCAACAGCTGAAACCGCCGCTGGCTCCTCCATCTCCGTCTGCTCCGGCTCCACCGATGTACTCTGCACCGCGAACCGTCTGGTAGCCAGCAGGACCCGGTCCGCCTCCTCCGCCAAACCCCGGTAATCACCGGTAGATAAACAAGGGGAATTGGCCAAAGTAGCCCTCACTTGCGACGGAAGCTGGCGCAGGAAAATGTGAGGGAAAAGGAAACCCCCGTCGTCTGAACCAAGTAGCGACAGCATTTTGTCCATCATGTTCACAGCCGTGCCGTCACCCAAACCCGGCAGCGATAGCAGTTTATCAGCCCTCTCAGTTGAAGTCAAAGTGTACCTTCGAAGCAGAAACTCTTTGAGGGCGCCATATTTGTCCACGTGTGGCGGGTCGCGCAGCAGCGGCATGGCTTTGCGGGTTGACTGCATATCCAGAGCCGACACGACCAAGAAGTACCTGGTTTCATCTGCGTTCACGCCTCGGAGGCGAAAGAGTGCCTCGATGTGCTGGAACCACGAAACCGGGTCACTCTGCCAGAACTCCGGGAGCTTAACACTCGCTGCGGGAGCAAAGTCGGCTGGGTTCGGCTGCAACAGCTGGGCAGACGTCGCGGCGGCGGGGTCCGACGAAGAAACAACATCCTCGTTTGGTTCTGACATATTTCACGTGCAGGTCACCACTGTAGCGTGTGAAGAAGGAGAAACAAACTGATCTGCAAGCAGTTGCCTTTAATCCTTCGAGCGTCAAAACCAGAAACAGAATGAATGAACTTACACACGAACACTTCTTCTTCTTCACCTGGTAAAACCTGGGGAGCACCTCGCTGGCTCCTCCTACTGGGTGAGAGAGAGATGAGGCCATATACCTCACCAACACACCACAATGTAAAATTATTTGTGATTCAGCTGCAAATTTCAGTCAGTAAAAAAAAATTTTCAACCCCGAACAACTGAGTTGCTGGTTTCTTCAGATACTGACCACAAAAAGTTTTTTATTTAAATTATTTCCTTAAATCTTTGTTTGAAGTCTTTTTTTTAACCGTCGTTGTAACAAGAGATGTTTGCAGATCAGTCGCTTCTGTTGTCACAAGGTTTTGTTATTTCTGTGTGTTCCTGGATGGATAGCTCTTTAGAGCTTGGTGTATTTCATCTTTAATTTTAACTTAAATATCATTCAAATAGAAGCTGAACTAATTAACTACAATTATAATTTAAAGGAAGACATTGCCAATCATGAAATCAAACAAAAAAAAACTGTTATTGTGAACTCGGTGCAGTTTGAAAGGGTTCACTCTGGTATTTTTCCAGATAAACTGATGTGCATGTTTGAAATGCAGGTACACACTGAATGTAAAGAAAGCTCTTTAATCTGCAGTTTATCCAACAAATATGAGTTTAAATACAAATTTATACATCAGCATCGTTGACCTGTTTTCAGTCAGTTCATCTGTTTCTGTAGGTCAACACAAACATCTGCAAGTTGGCATCAGTTCACGAATGTTACTTATAAATTAATTTAAATACACATTAATTACTAATATGAGGAGAAATAATGTGGGAATGTTGTTCCTTACTTTTTTCAAGCTTGTCTATAAAATAAAATAAAATAAAAAAACAAGTTTTTTTTATTATCTACACATTTTTTTTGCAGTCTCTTTTATTTATTTTTCTTTTACAGACGAGGACCGGTATGTTATTATTTTGTTTAGTTTGGTAGAAAACAGCATTTGTGCCAAACAAACTTCTTAACTAGAAGATCACAACATAGAAATTCACTATTAAAAATACAATGTCAGCAAAACTACCAAGACCAACAAAGATTAAAAAAACAGCTGATTTAGTTTTAAAATCCACGGCTGCATTTAAAAACTCAATTTTTAAGGTTTTTTTTTGTCTTTACAAGATTGTAGTTTGTTCTTAAAGAGGATTATGGCCAAGGTGCGAAAACGTTTTTTTTAATTATTTTTTATTAATTCTGAGAATTAAAAAAAAGTCAGAATTAGGGTTGAAGCTTCATACAATGACATCATCCACTAACCAGAGGAACAAATTATTTTAAATGCTGTTTTATTGTCTAGACGCAAAATGTTTTTTTAGATGACCGTCCAAAGACGTACGTAAACGTTCTCTTTCCCGGGCCGGAACATAACCTCTGATCCACTCAAGATACAGTAATTTCATGAAACTTGAAACACCTGAGCATCATCACTAGATGGAGCATCTGGTGCACTTTTCACCACCTCCGCTTCAAGGTCAATGTCACAAATCAAGGTCAAATGACAAGCTCACTGTTATGGGTTGCTGTATGACAGTTTGTCAACAGGTGTATGATGAACCGTCTGCTTGTTTCCACAAACTGCCCTGAGACGAGTTTTAAAGATGAAAAAATAAGAATTAAACTGATTTCACAGCACTCTCAGGAGAATGTATAAATGAATCATTGCTGCGTTAATCTTGTGCTTAAATTTAAATCACTATTGTGACATAAACTTTTGATTTTACACCAGATTTTGCAAGAAAGTTTTGTTTTCTTTACAAAATCAAATGCAAGAAGTTATTTTAAAACCAAATTAAATTAGAAGTAGACTAAATAAATTGAATCTGTCTGTTCAACCGATGAACATGAATTCTTCTATTTGAGCGTTGTGTTTTTTGTCCCTCCCTCATGTGCTCGTCCCAGCTGTGTCCTGTCGCCAGCTGGACGGGGCGCAGGCCGACATCGGCGAGTGTCTGACATCCTCCAAGGCCATGCCCGCCATCACTCAGCGCTGTCAGCTCCCCTGCCAGGACGACTGCCAGTTGTCCAACTGGTCCAAGTTCTCGTCCTGCACAGCCGACTGCGTGGGGGTCCGCACCCGAAAGAGAGCATTGATAGGTGAGTAGCTGGTTTGCTCTGCAGCTCAACGGGTGATGCTGGAAGACAAACGGCGCCGCTGTGGAAATGGACCAACAAATCCAACCCGTCAGTTTTTACCATCCATCAGAAAGTTTCTGTTTGTGCGTCACGTTCAAGTCAGATGACGCACGGGAAGCCTTAAAGGGGACCACATATAGGTCTTTAAAATTTTTATGTTATGTCTGTGTGCTATCTTGACAATATTAATTCATTTTAATACACAAAATAATTCTTAGATAATTAATTATACCCTTTTTAATTCTGCCATTTTTAACTTTCGTTTTGAACGACCGGTTTCTGATACAAGTTCTGAAGTCCACGCCCTTCAAAGATCTGTTTACGCCCTCTGTAACAGCCAGTATCTGTAATGTGTTGTTGTTTTAAAATTAGCTCTTTTTTTATTACTCATTTGACTTACTGTTAGTGCTAGCTTAAGATAACTTACCGAAACCCGTCTGAGCGCGCCGCAATTTGCTGCTCCTTTTAGCATGAGACCACCCGAATCCGAAGCTAATGTTAGCTTGTTCCTCTTCCGGTGTTCGCCAGCTCCGCTCGTTGCACGCGGAGATTTTGGGAGTTATCGCTGTTCCAGTCAAGACAACACAAAGTTCACCAAGTGTCTCCCGTAAATTAATCCGTAAGGAGAAGGTCCTCGCTGCTGCGAGGCTGTACAGTTGAAGCTCCGCTCCATCCGCCAGAAGAGGGTCCCGTTGCCGCCGGTCCCTACGCCGGGGGTCTGCTCGTTTAATTTTTGCCGGCTGCGCGTTGGGAGCGATCGCAAATACACTAAAAATTGAACTAAAACATAAAAATAACAATTATACTTTATTTATAAAGCCATTTAAAAAAAACACAGCTGCAACAAAGTGCTGTACACATGAAATTAAGAACATATAAACAAAAGATGAGATGAAATCATGAAAAACAACAGTCATGTGTTTAATACAGAAGTGGGTTGAGCCTAACCAGGGGTTGCTAGGTGAGGGGCTGGACTCAGGTTGTGGTGGGTTGTCCTAGCGCTTGTGACGTCACAAGCGCGATTGATTTCAAAACGAAACCTAAATTATCACAGTAAAATAAATCTACTTAGAGTAAATAAACCACTGGGTGCATTTTTTTGGCCTTAGGACTGTTTTTTTATGAAGTAAATACCCAAAGTTGAGTAAAAAAATATTAAAAAGTGAATTTTGCATGCGTGGTCCCCTTTAAAGTGTCACTGACATGATTTTTTTAACTATTCATAAAATTGCTCTACATATATATCTTGTATCATTCAACTATGTTCGTTTTTGCAAACAAAATGATAAATCAATTTAATTTTGATTTAAAAGTGATTTTTAAACTTTGCGCCGTGTTTATTCATGGGAAATCCGATTACACACGAATGCAACATCTGTGACGTAGTATCAGGCAGAGGGCTCTGGTGTTAGGTAGCGGACAATTTAAAACCAGACGAATTTAGCAATCGAAGTGAAGATTTTGAGTTATTTGTCTTCAGTTTGGGAAGCTGAAAATAGTTCAGGTGATGGAACAAGAAACAGCAGGATCTAATTTAGGTCTGATGCTATCAGACTTACCTTCAGGTGGAGCGAGGCGGCTCCGAGGGGTGCAGCTTTATTTATTCCATTCTTGACAAAATATTTCATCTTTTGGGAAAGTGAAAAGGCTCACTTGTTCACTGATGATATTGGAACACCCAAATGCGACACAACGTAACGGCATTTTTCAAGTAAAAAAAAACCCGCGATCTGCAGACACATGCAGACTGCCTCTGCCCGATACTACGTCACAGATGTTGCATTTGCGTGTAATTGGATTTCCCGTGAATAAACACGGCGCGAAGTTTAAAATCACTTTTAAAGCAAAATTAAATTGATTTATCATTTTGTTTGCAAAAACGAACATAGTTGAATGATACAAGATATATAGCAATTTTATGAAGAGTTAAAAAATCATGTCAGTGACACTTTAATGTCTGCAGGAGCTTCTCACAAAGTCCGTCTGAAGCACAGCTATTTGAAGCATTTCTTATCAAACATCTGGCTATTTGGAGATTTAAATGCAGATTTTTCTCAAATCCATGCATGTGAACGTTAAGAGACAACCACCGGTTAGTTTCAAACTAAAATAAGTTTCCCTCTTTATGTGAAGGGTTAACCAGACAATGCCGAGCGTCGTTTGGTTGGAGTGGGTTTCGGGGATCATTGTGTGGAGCATAATGAGTCCTTTTGTCCCGCCTGTCACTTATTGTGATCTTCACAAATTACAGCGTGCTGCTCAGATGCAATTAGAAAGCAGCTTCGGTTGCAGATGGAGAACAGACTTGGCAAAAAAACAGAAGAAAACACAACAGGTAAAGGTATTCTGGGTAATCGGACAGAAAATCGTCAGCGCGTGTCCTGATTTGCATGTGAAGCGGCTCTTAATGATCGACCGCCACGAAAAGAAAAGTTTCTCTGAGATGAGAACTTGGGATTGATGAGACCTGTGTCGTCTTGAACAAGATGCGTCCAGCATAACGATGTACTGGGACAGCAGCTTAATTCAAAACTCTTGAGACATTGTAAAAATAATAATAATAAAGTTAATGAAAACCAAATGACATTATTTGAAAATCTCATGACCCCACATTTTAATCACAGTGGAACACAGTAAACAAATGTTCATGTACAAGTTTTTGAGAAAATAAGATAATTTGATGGCAGGGACATGTCTCAAACATCAGGACAGAGGCAACAAAAAGCTGTAAAAGTGGAATGAATAAGAAACAGCTGGAGGAGCAGCCACATGTGTTAGTTAGCAACAAGTCGTTAAGAGGACTGCATCTGTCAGAAGTAAAGATGGGCAGCCTGTGAGAAACTGTGTCCAAAAATTTAAACCATTTCAGAGTTATGTTTTTCAACAAATAATTTTGAACGTCCCGTTATCTACAGTTTATCATGAAAACCGTTCTGAGCTCAGAGGACGAGAGTGGAGATGTTTGGACCCTCAGGGGCCACAGGTCTGGTTCTGTTCTGACATCACTGCCTTCCTGGGTTCAGGAACACTTCCACAGATTGTTGTTGGTAAACACAGTTCATCCATAAGGGATGTTTAAAGCTCTACCATACAAAGAAGAATCCAGATGTGAACACCACTCAGAGCCGCTGCCGTCTCCTCTGGACCAGAGCTCGTTTTAAACAACATGAAGAACTGTTCTGTAGTCAGATCATTCAAAAGTTGAAATTATTTTTGTACACCAAGTCCTCTGTACTGAGGTGGAGCAAGACCATCCAGGCTGTCATCAGCACCGACTCTCTGATGGTATGGGGGTGCATTGGTGCCTCTGATAAGGGCAGCTTACACATCTGGAAAGGCTCCATCAATGCAGAAAAGTATCTCCAGATTTTAGAACATCTGTCTATCAAAGGAGACCCAGGACTGTTGAACAGCTAGAATGTCAGACCAGCATGGGACAACATGCCCGTCCAGAAACTGGACAGCTGGTCTGCTCGGGCCCTGGACTGTTGTTAAAGGACGAGGAGACGCTTCACACTCAGACACGTGGTCTTGGAACAGAACTGTGAGACGTGCTGCTGCCACAAAATTTAAATTATCTTTATTTTCTCAACAACAGAAGGTTTGATTTCTTTGTTTTAAGGTTCAATGTGAATAAATTATATGTTTATGAAGTTTACAAACCACTGAATCCAGTTTTTATTTACACTTTGCAAAGGTTGAATGTCTAGACCAGGGGTCTGCAACCTTTACGATCAAAAGAGCCATTTTTACACCTTTGTTCACAAAATTAAACATGTCCCGACCCACAACAACCTGCTACAACTGGGATTATCAACTGGGGGCCCATGGGCCACTTTAAGTTTGTTGGAGGTTACTTTTGTGGCCATTAGGGTTGACATTATAAAGCTAAAAATATCTAATGATTTTTAACATGTATGGACATTTTTACAATTTAAGATAAATCAAAAGGCCAGATAATTGTAAAGGGGGATTGTTTTTCATTAAAAAGGCTATGAACTATGCAAACCTGTGATTTTTCTAAATATGGGAAAAAAATAATTAAGTATAAAAATAAAGCAAAAAGTTAAAGTGCATATTTACAAAAGAAATGACAGGAAAAACAGCTACACCTAGTCATTTTTTGTTGTTTGTATAACAACCAATAAAATTCAGTTTTGGTCAAAGCTTGAAAGAGCCGCTGTGGAGGAACCAAAGAGCCGCATGTGGCTCCAGAGCCGCAGCTTGCAGGCCCCTGGTCTAGACCCTCAGCACAACCTCAACATTTTACGGTGGACCTGTGTTGGTGTCTGGAGACTTGAAGATCTCGTACTGAGGAGGTTCATGTTGGTCTGTGTCCACCTTCACCCCTCAGGCAGGAGCAAGAAGAAGGACAAGTGTAAAAACACACAGATGTACCCTCTGAGCGAGACGCAGTACTGCCCCTGCGATAAGTACAACGCCCAGCCGGTGGGGAAGTGGTCGGACTGCATCTTGCCAGAGGGAGGCCGCGTGGAGAGCACCATGGGGATGAAGGTCCAGGGCGACATCAAGGAGTGTGGACAGGGCTACCGCTACCAGGCCATGGTGTGCTACGACCAGGACAACCGGCTGGTGGAGACCTCCCGCTGCAACAGTCAAGGTGAGAAGACTGACGTCTGCTTTGTTTGACCTGTGCATTTTACTGCTGCTGCTCCAGATGTTACTTATTTTAACTTCACGGTGGATCAGCAGGTAGACCTGCCGTCTGTCAGAGAACGGATCAAATCCCAGCACGGGGCCTTTCTGGGTGGAGTTTGCATGTTCTCTCTGTGCATGCGTGCGTTTTCTCCAGTTTCCTCCCACAGACCAAAAACATGCATGTTAGACTGATGGATAGGTGAGAGACAGAATGGTTGTTTGTCTCTGTGTCCCTGTGATGGACCGGACACCTGTCCAGGTGTCCCCCGCCTCTTGCACAGTGACTGATGGATATGGGCTGACCTCCGTGACCAGAAAAGGAAGAAGTGGATTAAGATGATGGATGGATGGATGGATGGATGGATGGATGGATGGATGGATGGATGGAAGTTATTTCAGATTCATGTTTTCAGTCTTTTGCAGCTTTAAAGTGTGTGTGACATGATTTAGGAACTTTGCATGAGAAAAGTTTCAGGAGTGATTTGTGACAAAAAGGTGTCAGCAAAGGTCAAAGGAAAAGTTTACAAGACAGTGGTGAGACCAGCTATGTTGTATGGTCTGGAGACAGAGACATGGACAAAAAGACAGGAGAAAGAACTGGAAGTAGCAGAAATGAAGATGCTGAGGTTCTCCTTAGGAGTGACAAGGATGGATAAGATCAGGAATGAGATCATCAGAGGTACAGCACATGTTGAACAACTGGGAGATAAAGTTAGAGAGGACACACTGAGATGGTTTGGACATGTCCAGAGGAGGGACAGTGGGTATATTGGTAGAAGGATGTTAGAAATGCAGCTGCCAGGAAAAAGACAAAGAGGGAGACCAAAGAGGAGATATATGGATGCAGTTAGAGAGGACATGAAGGTAGTTGGAGTGAGGACAGAGTGAGGTGGAGGAGGATGACTCGCTGTGGCGACCCCTGAAAAGGGAAAAGCCGAAAGAAGAAGAAGAAGAAGATATATATATATATATATATTTTTTTTTT
>JBBPBX010057578.1:0-22383 GCA_038048925.1 Garcialebias charrua
TCCATCCATCCATCCATCTTTCCGCTTATCCGGGGTCGGGTCGCGGGGGTAGCAGCCTAAGTAGGGAGGCCCAGACTTCCCTCTCCCCAGCCACTTGGAGCAGCTCCTCTGGGGGAATCCCAAGGCGTTCCCAGGCCAGCCGAGAAACATAGTCCCTCCAGCGCGTCCTGGGTCTTCCTCTGGGTCTCCTCCCGGTGGGACATGCCCGGAACACCTCACCAGGGAGGCGTCCAGGAGGCATCCTAACCAGATGCCCGAGCCACCTCAACTGGCTCCTCTCGATGTGGAGAAGCAGCGGCTCTACTCCGAGTCCCTCCCGGATGACTGAGCTTCTCACCCTATCTCTAAGGGAGAGTCCAGACACCCTGCGGAGAAAACTCATTTCAGCCGCTTGTATCCGAGATCTTGTTCTTTCGGTCATAACCCAAAGCTCATGACCATAGATGAGGGTGGGAACGTAGATCGATCGGTAAATTGAGAGCTTTGCCTTTTGACTCAGCTCTCTCTTCACCACGACAGACCGGTACAGCACCCGCTTCACTGCGGACGCTGCACCTATCCGCCTATCGATCTCACGCTCTAATTTTCTAAACTCTTAAATCTATATATATATATTTTTTTAGGAAAGAAAGAAAGTAAAGACAGAAAGTATAAATACAAAACATAACAATTATCCTCAAAAAGAGCACAAGGCAAACACACCGACCGCCGACTGCAATCCTGCAAAGTACATGACAGAACACAGCAACAAACACATATGCATAAAAGACACACAACATTCATGACTTTGCAGTAGATTTCTATAAATATATATACCTATACCTACAAATATATACATACATACATATACATTCATATGCAGTCACATACCCATCTACATATCAACATATGATAAACCTATTAATTTTAACAACATACTTATATGTACAGTAGCTTATAAATTTTACTTAACTGCACAGAAGTCCTTATCGGCCGGTTGAAAGACATGAAAAAGTTCTGGTGAGATCCAGATAAAGCGCCGGATCATCGGCTGCACGCTTCCCCGCTCAAAGATACATGTGGGCGGGCTACCAGCTCTCAAGATTCACCAATGGGTCTGGAGATCCAGTTCTGCTCCAGTTCATTGGGTTCCATGCAGCTTCTCTGCATCTGCTCAGTTTAGATCAAACCTTTCCCAAAGCAGAAGGAAACAGGGCTTCTGGGCGGGGCCCTGTTGGCTTCTGGGAAATGTGGTCATTATGAGCGGGAATATAGTGGAGGCTTACTGAGAGAAAACTACAAAATGGCGGTGCTTGTTTAACGTATTTTATTTTTGCGTTAACTTTTTACTGTACAGTACTGTCCTTATCACCTGAGTAATATTAAAGTTGACAATCGTGTCCTGTTCATACGGTATATTATTATTGTTTTATACAGTACAAAATTATGTACTGTACATTTACAAACCACGATAAAGAGTGTTTGCAAAAGTCAAACTGCAAAGTAGGGAGGGACTACTGTATATATGTGTATATAATAACTATGTTTGAGAAATATAAGATAAATCAAAGAAAGCTTGACAAACAATGACATTATGTTCTTTGCTAAATATGTTAAAATTGTATTTGTTGTAAAAACCTTCATTTTACAAACAATTTAACCTACAATGTAATAACGTAAGTAATTATTGGACAAATTGAAGGAATGTTTAAAGAAAATCATTTAAAAAAATCAGACAGGAAACAATTCTGTTTCTGTTTGTGTTTGTTTCAGGCTCGGAAACCAGGTTACTTCTCCTTTCTTGACCCGTTCTCTCCGGCTGTGTGGCTGTTCATGTTGCTAGCTTACCTCGCCGTCAGCTGCGTTCTTTTCCTTGCCGCCAGGTGAGTTACCCCCCGTCTGAACTCAGTTCAGCACAATCACAGCAGCCATCTTTAACAAGGTGAAGTGGGATATCAAAATGCAAAACAAACTTAAAGTCTGAAATCATATACAGGTAGTCCTCGACTTACGACAGAGATCCGTTCCTGCACCGCATCGTAAAGCGAATTTCGGCATAAGTCAGAACATACGTCCAAACTGCACCTTATACATAAAGACCTGTATTTTACCATGCACTTAGCTTATCCTAACACAGTACCCTACATAATTATCAAAAGACAAATATTTGGGAGCCATAATGAAGGGAAAAAATAGTTACTTTCCTACTGGTATGCTGTGGTGAAGCCGTTTCCTCCGTCCCTCCTCCGTATTCTCCATTCGTTTACGTTGTAAACCCGCCGTCCATAAAACTGCTACTTTTCCACAGCTGCTGCCTGTCCAGCTTGGTCCAACAAGTTTTGTTTTGTTTTTTGAATGTCCAGAGTACTAGACTTAGCTTTTTTAGAGAGCACAGGGCAGTATTTCTCCGCTGCTACGTTTAGAACGTAAAACCGGAAACTGCGTAACTCGGCTTTTCAAAACAAATTTTTCAATATATATACTGTATATACTCTATTTTTTATTTTTTTTATGGGAGATGCATGTCATAACCACGAAACTTCGTAACTCGAGACCGTCGTTAAGTCGAGGACTACCTGTAGTTAAATAAGTGTTTAAGAACGTTTGTCAGATATATCTGGTTAAATGTTATTACATTTGTATCCTATAGTAATTAGAGTAATAATAATAAGACTTATTAGAAAATAACATAGATGTTGCTGCTGTTGGACTATGCATGTGACTTCTTTTTTTTTTTGCAGGATTTCATGCTAATGTTTTACCAACAGTGAACTTAAATTTGTATATTGTCCTTATGAAATGTTTTCAGTTTGTTTTCTTCGTTCTCTTTAGGCTAAGCCCCTATGAGTGGTATAACCCTCACCCATGTTTACGGGAGCGGCGGGACATCCTGGAGAACCAGTACACATTGGGAAACAGTCTGTGGTTCCCAGTCGGGGGCTTCATGCAGCAAGGGTCAGAGGTCATGCCTCGAGCGCTGTCCACCCGCTGCGTCAGCGGAGTCTGGTTTGTACCAAGAAGAAACTTTTTAGTTATGATTAAATGTTTGTTTGTCAGTCAAACCTAAAGTATTTAAAAAATATATTTGCTATAACAAATGATATTGTTTAAGCAATGCATTTTTTTAAGCAACAAATGCCCCAAAATGCCTTTAGAAGGAAGAGCGCCTCCCATTGGTTGCTGTAATTATGACAGAAGCAAAGGATGAATAAAAGCCATCATGTGGAGAATACAAAGGTGGATAAAAAGGAGAGACCAATTCCAGGACAGGCAGTCCTGATCGCCCCTTCCCTGTCTCTGTCTTCCCATCTGTCCACCCCTCCCTCTTCAGGAACATTAGCTGAAGGTGAACAGATGGTATCGACTCTAATGTGAAAATGATGATGTCGCTTTCTCCTTAGGTTTAATTTTCACTCCTTTACTCCTCCTTCTCCTCTCTAAATCACATCACTTTATGTTCCTACCTTTCTGCTAAAACTCACTCTGACCACTTTCAGATAAACAACAGATGTTTGCTTCATTGTGCTTTAACTGAAGTACTTTTTTTTTTTTTTTTTGGTAAATTTAATTTAATTTTTATACCACTGCATCATAAATACTAAGATGTTTGCTACAGAATAAATGTAATTTCTCTAAACAGAATTTAAATTCTTATAATTGCTTTTTTAAAGTACCGTAATAGGATGAGTATAATATTACAAAGTAGAAAATCTATTTATAAAAACTAAAAACTTTTTGCTGGTTTACTCTTTAAAATGCATGTTTGTAATTAGTAATTCTGTAGTGAGTACCCCTGACTTTCATTCTAGACCTCTCCTGGTCCCAGTGGCTGCAGTCAGACAGATGGTGGGGTGATGCTGATGGGACTGGAGGAGCCCATCAACATCTTTTCCCTGACAGCCCTCTGACTCTTCTGGCACTTAGCCTCATAAAAGCTCATGATAGCTGTGGCACAAGCTGCAACATACCAATGTCTGTCTTTGGCCACCCGTTTGTCTAAGTGGCTTGTTGGCTGGCATGTTACAAATTTAGTCAAACTAGAAGGAAAAGGGGAGAAATTAAGTTATCCAAATAAAAACAAGAAAATAAATCACAAAACTGCTCCTATAAATCTAAAAAGAAAAAAATCTTTCTATAAAAATGTTAATTGGCAAAAGGTGCATTAGGCAGATCAGCCTCACAATTTAATTTTGACAATAAATGTGTAGTGAGTGTTTTATGGCTTTTACCAGAAGGGCGTGCTTTGTAAGCCTGAGACCATGAGCTGGACCTTGAACAAGATCAGTTTATGCTTCTTTTTTTTAAATAATTGCTGCAGTATTTCTTTTACTGATGCACTTTCCGTTTTGTTAAATGTGTCCTTTTTGTTAAGACTTCTTTGGCTTGAGCTCATTCCTGTCTGGACATAACCACAGTCCTAAGTACAGTATCTTTCACTTTTACTCAAAATGTTTTGGAGGTTGTTTGCAGACCTGCTTGCAAGAAATACATTTCAGTGATATTAGTTATAGCTGTTTTAGTCAAACACTCGAAATAGTATGTGCACTCTCACATGATTTGTTATAAGTTGCATAGGCATCACATCAGTTATATGTGATGGAGACATGTCCTCACAGTAAAAATATATTTAAAAAAAAATGTTTGGACTCCCCCCACATTTACCATGAAATATTAATTCACCCAGCGCTGTTTCTATTTCTTTGAGAACAAATCCATTCCACTTGATTAATAGGAGAATACTCAAACCACTAAAAGTCCACTCCGGGTTTTCCTGGTTACCTTCAAGAACTCACCGCATGCAGTGTTTCCCTGAGGCCACTTGGCTTGGAAGGGTGCTAATTTCTGAGGGATTTTTTTTTATCAATGGGGGGTGGGGGAGGGGGGGGGACACACCTCTGTATTGCACCCTAGCATAGTGCTACGTTAATTCCGGCAATTGTTGACCGGGGGTTAGGATGCATGAGAGAAGCAGTGTTCTCTATTCACACAAGGAGAGCTGTTGGTCAGGCTACTTCTTGCTGCTCTCTGAAATGGTTATTGAATCAAGTGTTTATTTATACAGGTGGTCCTCGACTTACGGCGTCCTCGACTTACGGCAATTCGGAGTTACAAACGGAGTTACAAACGGAGTTACGAACGCGCTGTACAGTAAATACATTACTGTACAGGATGGGTTTATAGATGAATGTGTTAGCTAACCGTTTGTAAATAAAGTTCTGTGCATGTTTATGGACTATTATGTACGCTTGTTCAGTCTCATGTCGATAAACGGGTGTGCGGTGCAGCGTTAGCATACACTTTCCGACTTACGGCGAAAATCCGGTTTTACGAACGCCACGTGTAATGAGTTCCGACTTACGGCAAATTCAGGTTACAAAAAGTGCATAAGAACGGAACTCATTCGTAAGTCGAGGACTACCTGTAGAGGTAAACGTGTATGTTTAACAACCTGTTAAAATACACCAGAATGCAGGAAATGGCATCATTTTATTCACAAGCTCATGCGGATGACCCCCCCACCCCCACCCCACATTACAAATGCTTCTGGTGCCAATGATGACTTGAATTATGTGTTGTGAATACCTGTCAGCTACTACAATCCCAAATTGTATCTCAATCGCTGTAAAATTCCCCAAGTAAAGCTCTTTGTTTGTGTTGGTTAATCTGGATTAGCTCTGAGCCTCCTGATTTAGGTTGAGTCCATAAATAGTTGTAGATATACATCAACTTATTATTTTCTAAGAGTTTCATTGAGCTCTGTAAACTGGTTTATGATATATTTTGCTATAATACAGAGTTGACCAACAGTTCATGTAAAGGTTTAAAGATGTCACACAACTTGTTCAGCTCAGGGGGGAAAAAAAATCTACAACTGAACAATACTGATAAAGCCGGTTGAGGGAAAGCACATTTTGTTTTCTAATGTCAGTTGGCTGTGGTGCTCATCTTGAATTGGGTTCAGTCTATAAAGTAATATTTTTAGACACAACCCAGTGATTAGTCTGAAAGTTTAAACTAAATGTATTTAGTGATTCATGACATGTCTCCATCCAAACAACTTAATTTATACAGGTAGTCCCCGACTTACGAGCGAGTTCCGTACTTATGAGTTGCTCGTAAACCGGAAATTCGTACGTCGGAACACGAAGCACATGTTCTCGTAAGTCCGGATTTTCGCTCGTAAGTTGGAACGGTTTTGCTAGCGCGACTACAAACACTCGTTTTTCATCGAAAAACTGCTTATGAGTGCATAAAAATGATCGGAAACGTGTGTCCACATGTTTAGCTAACGAACTGTGGTGAAAAAACACAGAAAAACTCGGTATTTTTTGCGTTTTTTCCAAAAATTCGCCAGCTCGTAAGTCCGGAACCTCGTATGTAAGAGCACTCGTAAGTCGGGGACTACCTGTAATTCTACTCTACATCACCAATTTCTCCACCATGAACTGGTCCTGTATTATGTTCAAGTCGGGCATCATCTACGTTGCAGTGTGTTAATGTGAAATGAAAACTTGCAGTTACATTTTTAGACAAATAAATTGTCATACTGCATCATAGTAAGCAGCAAGAATTCAGTTTATTCTGGGATTCAGGAAACAAAAGGTTAAAGTTCGGGAAAATAGGTGTTTTGTATTGCCACTTGTCTGAAATGTTTACAGAAGATCCAGTATAACAATCAAATGTTCAGCATTCATCACAAAATATACTAAAGCTGTAAACATATTGAAATACAATCTTTTAGAGTTTTAGAAAGCACAAATTTATGTTTTTCAAACCAGATATGTTTGTTTTACAATAATTTAAAATATGTATCATGCCACAAAGCTGACATAAATAAATTTTCTGATTTGTGAGATTTGTAACAAGACATAATATTTTGATTGACAAGTTTTGAACCTACATTAGTTTATCACATCCGTCGGACATTTCAGTGAATCCCCTCATCATAAACTGGCACAAATCATGCCGCACTGCCTTTCTCAAAGAGATGGAGACATCTTTCATATCTCCCTGATAACAGTGTCAGGTGATGAGTAACATTTCTTAGCAGAAAATAAAACAATAAGCGCAGAAGAAAGGTGTATAAGGTCATGAATTAATATTTTATACCCTTAAATGGCTTTAAAAAGCATATAAATTACAAACTGTATGCAAAAAAAAATCACGCATTTGTTCCCTTGAGCTGCAGCAAACATTATTTCAGAAGTCCGCTTTGCTTTTACTTCCATTTAAAATGATGTGCACATAATATGCTCTGCTGTCTGTTCTGTTGCAAACATTCACAGATGCATGCGTTACACTAAAAGATAATTGCATCTTCCAACCGTTTATATGATAATTTTAGTTTATTAATTACTATAATCCAGTGTAACCTTTAAAATGCATTTTTATGGTGGATAATTTTATTAAAACTCGTACTGTTATCCACCTTTGTCGGGGCTGCATTTGCTTCCTCTTTTCTTTTCTTTTCTCTGCAATTCCTTTTGAAAAAGTAAACCTCCCTCCTTTAATATTGCTGCTCACAACTTTCATTCAGATTTAATTTCCCCTTGCAGTGGAGGCATCCTGCTCATCTCTGCTGCCGTCCGGGTTCAACTCTAGGTTGATGATTTTCACCTAACATTCCTGGCGTTTCCCGCGGTGCCCCTCGTCTGTCTCCCTGCTTTCCTCTCTAACTCTTGATGAAAGCAGGGAGGTGATAAAATACGAGGTGAGCTTTGCTGAGAGGTAACTGACAGCTAAAGCATTTTCCTTTCTTCTCTTCAGGTGGGCCTTCACGCTCATCATCATCTCGTCCTACACAGCCAACCTGGCGGCGTTTCTAACTGTCCAGAGAATGGAGATGCCCATCGAGTCTGCTGACGATCTGGCCGACCAGACCAACATCCAGTACGGCACCATTCATGGAGGATCCACCATGACCTTCTTCATGGTGAGACTGGAAGAGCACTTTTAATTTAATATTTTATTTTTTAGTCAGACGCCAAGTTGATGTGCAAAGAACAAATCAGTAGCAATTTTGCACAGTTTGCTGTTGCGACCCCCGAAGAAGGGAGCAGCTGAAAGAAGAAGAAGAAGAAGAAATCTCCTATTATCAGCGAGGCTTCAGTAATGATTCCATCTTGTTGTACCTCCTTCTCCTGAAATGGTTTAAATTTGATCATACAACAAGAGTTCATAAAAAAAGTGAATAAAATAACTAAATGTATCTCTCCAGCTGATTTCTCAAAACCTTTGAAATTGTAAATTTATTGATTAAAAAATCAACACTTTGTTACATTTTTGTAGATATTTACATTATTTGTATAGGATATTTTCTCAGTGCATAAAACCATTATTTAAACTGTATGTAATTATTATCATAACTAGTACCATAATTGCCGGCCTGTCGACTGCACCTGACTGTAAGCCATGCATACTAAAATTAAAACAAAACAAAATCTGTACACAAATAAGACGCGCCATGTTTTAGTCAAGTCCACAAATTCATGTTATAAACTGTTCAAAGCTCCAGGTGGAATGTACAGCTCTTATTGTAGTGCAACAATGAACCACCAGATGGCGTTTCATATAGACCTTGATTTGCCTTCAACACACACAGACTCCTGATTCTCACAGTACTTCACGATGCTTGGCTCTCTGACTAGTTGTTACCGGTAATCTACCATGGTAAATAACCATTCCACCTACAGAATGAACGCAAACTAGCCTAATGGTGTGGTCACACCAAACAGCGTTTTTACCTCCAAGCTTCCAGCTTCCATGTAAAGTCAATGGTGGATGCACCTAGGCACCTCCTGGCGTCTGGCGTCAGGTCGCGTGCGTGTTGCGCGTTCTGATGAGCGTTTTTTCGTGCACGTGAACCGGCGTCGGCTTCCAAGTTCCGCTTCAGCTGAGCTGAAGTTTTCGCGGTTCAAACGTTCAAACGCCGCTCAACTCCACCTGATTGGTTGGTGTGTCAACCAATCAGGGAGAGTCGGGGGGCAGAAGAGAGGGGGCAGTGGGAGAGTCCCTATGTGACGCGGAAACGAGGGTGCGCGCGCACTATGTGACGTATTGTTTGTCGGAAAAAAAAAGAAAAGACTCGCGAGCTCGTGGACTATGGAAGAGAAACTCATTGTAGCTGTGTGTTCGCGACAATTCCTTCACGACCAGTCAAGTCTGCTCGACAGAGACGGAAATAAAAGGCTCCTCGCCTGGCGGAGTGCAGTGACTCTGTGCGCAGGACTCTGTATACCGGTAAGCTCCTCCCACACCCCGTCGCCACAGCAACGAAGCCGCCGCAACACTACAGTTTGGACAACACTGGGCAGCGCGTCCACTTCCGTGCGTGAGGAGCGTTTTCGGAGGTCAAAACGTTTTTGGTGTGAGCACACCATTAGACTAACAGACTACCGGTAATCGCTGGAGAGAACAGTGCTAAGCACCTACTTAACTGAAATTACAAAAAGAAAAATAACATACTGGTAAATTATACACACAAATCCTACTTGCGATCATGCAGTACCTGGGAAAATACTACAGTACGGTAAATGTTTATTAAATTAAATTACTGCCATTGATTTTTTTAGCATGTTTTGGTATGCATGTTATCTTATTAATGTAATGTGTGCATGTAATATTTTTTATAAGACATGCCTGGGCTGAGAACTTTTAGCAGCCTCTCTCATTCCTCCTGTAGAACTCCCGGTATCAGACGTACCAGCGGATGTGGAACTACATGAAGTCCAAGCAGCCCAGTGTATTTGTAAAGAGCACAGAAGAAGGCATTGCTCGCGTTATTAACTCCAAGTATGCTTTCCTGATGGAGAGCACCATGAATGAGTATTACCGCAGCCTCAACTGCAACCTCACACAGATCGGAGGACTTCTCGACACAAAGGGATATGGCATTGGCATGCCTCTGGGTGAGTTTCAGTGGTACGTTGTCTGAATTTGGACGTTAGTAATCATGTCACATTCAATGGAGCACCTCAGCAGCCCACACAAAGCCAAATCTGGAAATATTTCAGTCATCAACCAAACTGTACAGTATGAAGTACAGGTATGTGATTAACCATGACACATATCTGTTGAAATATCCTTTGTTCCCGGTAAAATAAGTAAAAGAGTTTACATTACGTCATGTTTTCATAAAATGGTCATTTAGGTAGAAATCTATAGCTATGGCAAAGACGGATCATGTTGTAACATGTGGTCAGTTGCAACACATTGTATAAATTGTGTTGCAAACAAAATGTGTTACCCAGTCCCTACATGTATACAATGCAAATGTAATGAGTATAAAAATCCATAACTCAAGTGTTTTCTTGAATTTAAGACTAAAGTCAGTCACAAGCCAGTGTAAGTGCTCCTAAGGGTAGTCTTTTGAGAATAGTTTGGTATTGTAGAAGGGGGCATATTGACCATGGAGGCTTTTAGTCCTGCCCACAATAATTATACAAGTACATGTATTGTCAAAAAGTTGGAACATACAATAGGGATGGAAGCTGTACTTCTTGTGAATGCCTGAACCAAGTCATATTCACATCTACAGCCTTTACAATGGCAATAAAACACACAAATAGCATGCAGGCATTGTACCAGCCACATAACTAGAAGAACTAGACAAGTACGGTACTCCCCACTTGCTCCTTGTGTGGCTCTGCAGGTTAGAAGCACATTTGACTTTCAAGCCACTTGTTCCTCAAGCGCAGCTTGCACTTCTGGTTCAGGAGACTGGTTAATTAGAAGTCATGCAATTATCACTCCACATATGCTTTCCACAGCCTGATGGCACAAGTGTATCCACGCTTTGAGCATACCAGTCATGCAACCTGGAGTACTTTGTCTGTGCTGTTTCTCAAATTTGATGTCAGTTATCAGAGACCCTGTGGTCCTCCTGTGAGCTATCAACCTCTGTGAACAATCCCCAAAAAGTAGAAAATTAAAAATAAAACAACAGTACTTCTACCTTTGTATATATAATAATATAAGTCCAGTTGTTTAGTTTTTTTTAAATAATTTTGCTTAATTTACAATGACTTGTTCTTCCATTTGAAAAAGTTTGAACACGTTTTTGAGTGAGAAAGCAAGTTCATTTATTCAACCTTTATTTACACAGATAAATCCCATTGAGCCTAGAAGACTCATTTACAAGTGAGACCTTTTTAGACAGACAAAAAGGAATGAAAGTGACACATGTATGGGATTTAGAGGCACCAAAAAATTCCTATCGAACTCTCACTCCTTAGCCAAGGAGATAGAGCCTGATATTGAAGATATTGAAAAAAAAAACATCACCACAGGTGAGTGGAGATGACAAGAGCAGTGAGCGTGTCCAAGGACACTCCAGAGGCACTGTAGGAGTTCTGACAAGAATAGTATAATCAGTCAGTTCCCTCTGGTGAGATCTGTAAACACGTTGAGGGGTGCCAAGGCTGACCTAGGACAGCACGAGAGAGAATCCAAGAGTCCTGGAATTATGACACAATGTTTATTCAGCCGGGACCCTCTGATAGGTCCGCAGACTTCCTCGGTGAGAGGAGAGGGGGCAGATCATCAAATTTACAGGGCCCCCAGGTGAATTGAGATAAGGTGGCATGTCAAGGCCAGCTGGGGAGCCAAATTCAGATAAACATTTGTTTTGGGAACAGGCTGAATGTTATTGATTTATGTCTGCCTTGAGTCTTTGCTGGTACTGTATTTTCTGGTGTATAGGTTGCACCTGTGTATAGGTCGCATTGTCCAATTATCACCAATATATTGGAAAAATCCCTAGATAGGTCACACCTACGTTTAGCTCTGCTGCAAATGTCTGCCACAGGAGCGCACAGCTCCTGTGGCATCTTCTTAATGCCACAGGCTTTTTAATGTTAATGTGTTAATCTTCTTCTTTAAGAAGATTAACACTTAAAAACAATTATTTGTTTGATAAAAATTATAGCAAATATGTGTCTGAGCTGAACTTTTCCTTAATAAATGAACGTAATTGTGAAACGAGCTGGATTTTAAAATTTGTTTCGCCGAAAGTGATAACAAGCCATATATAGGTCGCACCTGAGTTTAGGTCGCAGGCCTTGAAAAAACCATAAAAAGGTGCGACCTATACACCGGAAAATATGGTAATCACAAATCACAAACATCCAAATTAAGTGGGCACACTGCTGGTCGGTGCCTGATAATATTCCCTGATATCTGATCCATCTTGACAGAGAACCCTAGGGGCGATAAGTGGCCTGTGAATCTCACAAATCACATCCAATTTGCAGTTCAGTTCACAAAGCAATTGAGTCTGGGTGCTCAAGTAAGCACGTTTCTCAAATTATTATCAACTTTAAAATGCTGATTGTTGTCGCATTTACATTTTTGGGGGGTGTTTTATGCACTTAATTAAATGACAAATGCATATTTTATTTATTTATTTTTGCTTGGTAAACTTTTAAAAAGTTGTAAAAGTTTTGTTTTTTTTCTGATGGCTTTCAAGAAAAACGTAAAACTTCTACTGGAACTGTGGGTAAACTTGTCAGATGTAATGTTAAATTAGTCTGCTGTTATATATTGTTCTACCGCGTCAAGGCTTTTTTTTATTAAAACCTTGTGTGTCACGTCTGTTGTGCTGTTAATCAGGCCAATTTATTTGTGCAGCTGCTGTTCTTGGCAAATTAAATCCATGCTGATTCCAATTAGACTTTGATCTGTTCTGCCTGTGTCTGGCCTGACCTCGTCATCTGTCTCAGTCTTGTATCTGATGATAAGTATTACTGCATAAATTAGCATCTGTAATGAGATACATATGGCTGACACATCAAAGGTATGTTGGGCAACAATTGATAGCAAACTTTTTTTTTCATGAGTCTGGACTGTCAGTCAACCTGCATGATAAGCGATAGAAATAAAAGCACCTCTGTCTGTGCCCCCGATGGAAGTCATCTCACGTTTATGGCTCTAATAGCAACCAGTAAGCATCTACTTTGGAGCAAAGAGAGAACCCATTTTGTTTTTATACTCTAACTTTGAATGCTTCCTTTATTATAAGGATCAGTGTAACTATGATGGCAAAGATGTTTGCCTCAAATAGCTTATCATAGAGCCCCATAAAGTCAGAGAATCATGAAGGAACATTCAGCTGGAGAGCAGCAATTATGACTGCAGAAAGTGCAAAATCTAGTCAAGGGATTCCAGATTTCAAAACACGGGCTAGAGAACTGCCACGGTAAATTATGTTATTTTGGTTTGTTCCTGCTGATCTTGTTTTCTCCTCTCCTGTCCCTGCTGATCATGATTACCAATTATCACACCTGCCTTCATTTAATCATTATCTCCCTCCATATAGTTTAGCTGGTTTTGTTGATCCTATTTTAAGCCCTGTTATTTGGGGGCTCTTCTTAAGTGAAGTTTTGCTGTCTTTGTCCCTCTGTCACAAGGACACTTCCAAAAAGTTTCCACAGGGTTGGACAGAGGGGTTAATGTTAATCTTGGGAGTTACAAAACAAAACAAATGGCTATAATAAAATTTAAAAAAAATTCAGGAGTTCTGTTATGCTGTTGTCATGGTTTGGCTATTTGAAAATGCTGCATTATTTATAGAGAACCGACTTATGACACTTACTTCAGATCCTAACTTAACATTTAACACTACTGAGAATAGTGCAGTCACCATTCAACTCATTCAAATGTGTCCTCTCCACTTAAATTCATTTTTTAATAGACAAAACTAGATTTATTTGAAGAAGAAAAAAATCTATTCTATGAGGAGTTGTATGCAAAAAAAAAAAAAAGATTGTATGTGATCTGTTGATGCTCAGAGGATATGTTGGAGGTGACACTCGGTGACCGGCACAATTAGTAAAAAAAATATATATAATTGCAACACTTTGTGTTGCTAAGGTTAATTAGCTGTCAGTTAGCAGGAAGTTTATAAAATGGGTCATCTTCCGCCCTTTTCACCCTTAATGGAGCCCCTGCTATTTCAAATTTGCGTGTTTGCATTTTGTTTCTCTACATTTTTGTTCACGGCAAACTTTTTTTTTTCTAATATCTTGATGCATGCTCAATAATCCAGGTAGAAAAAGTTAAGCATGGTCCTCTGTTTTGTTTTTTGAATGTCCAGAGGACCAGACTTAATTTCTTTCCTGGAACTTAAAAAAGGTTATAGGCGATGAACAAAGAAATCAAATAGTGAAACTCTGCAAAATGTCTGCAAAAATGAGTTTTAGACAAATTAAATCATGAAAACATGTGTTTTATTGTTCAATAGTGTACTTTGTTTAGAATTTACATATTTAAATAAAATGTTATTGAAACAAATCATGCTGCATGCAATCCACTTTTGTGGTCTTGCCTCCCCAACACACACACACACACACATCCAACTTTTAAAAATATCTGGTTGTGGAAAAAAATAAAACCAGAATTTAAGGTATTTTTTTCAACAAAAAAAAAGAAAAAAAAAATGGGCCTTTAATGTGACCAAAAAAGGTTAATTAAAACATGGACGAGGAGGAAAATGCAGACTTCTTAAACAGGTTCCGTTTATTATCAGGCAGCAAATTTTACCTGCGTTAATCTGTTTTTTGACACTTTGCTAGAAAAGATATTTAGCTCTAATGGAAAACTGTTATTTAAAAAATGCATTCATCCGTTATGCTATGGATAACGAGTGTCTGGGGCTTGTCAAATGAATACTTTTGTATTTTAAATTGTGAAACATTTTCTCGGTCAAAGTAAAAATGATTTTGTGTTCAGTTTTCATTTGTCTTGAAATAGAAGCGGTGTGTGTTCCTGTCGATCATTTTGCGTCCGTCTGTGCTGCTTTTATAAAACTGGAAAGAAGATGAATTGCCAGAGTGAAGCAAGTACAGAGGCATTATAGGTTACAGATGTTGAGGACAAAACACTAATAACATGTGGCAGACTAATATAATTTTCATTTGATCCAAACCATCACTGGGCCTAATCAAGACCTTTTCTTGTTTACCATACTCTCTGCTGTACACGTTGCACTGCCGTATAAGTCACATCAGTCCAAATATATCTAATAAAGTGGAAAAAACATAAATGCTTCGCCGTATAAGTCACATCTATTATGTGTCACCACTGACAACCCGGAAACGTGAACTGGTGTTGTGCCAAAAAGCGATTGGCTGCCAAATATGGTGGCCGCAGGAGCATGCAAGGGAGGACTTTAACACAAATTAAACAAGATTAACAATTAAAAACACTTATTTGTTTGCTCAGAATTATAGGAAAGGTGTGTCTCAGTCTAACTTTTCCTTAATAAATGCACTACAGGTAGTCCCCGATTTACGAGCGAGATCCGTTACAACGAGGCGCTCGTAAACCGGAAATCTCGTAATTTGGAACGGCCGCCACGCTTCTCGTAAGTCCGGAAATTCGCTCGTAAATTGGAACGGTTTTGCTAGCGCGACTACAAACACTCGTTTTTCATCGAAAAACTGCTTATGAGTGCATAAAAATGATCGGAAACGTGTGTCCACATGTTTAGCTAACGAACTGTGGTGAAAAAACACAGGAAAACTCAGTATTTTTTGCGTTTTTTCCAATAATTCGCCAGCTCGTAAGTCTGGAACCTCGTAGATCAGAGCGCTCGTAAATCGGGGACTACCTGTATATTGGTCAAATCAGCTGCATTTCAAAAGCAGATTTGCGAAGGCGGAAGCACGCAGAGGGAGGACTCTGTGCATTTCTTTGAGATTTACCAAGATACCCACCTAAAACAATTATTTGTTTGCTTTACATTATTATAGTAAAGGTGTGTCTCAGTTGGAATTTTCCTTAATAAATGCACTTTAATGGTCAAATCAGCTGCATTTCGCCTCAGCGGTGTGGTGAAATGCAGCTAATTTAACGTTTGCTCCAGGAGTTCTAGAGTGAGACGAAGGTGGCTTTGTATGGCAAGCCAAGTGTCTCATTAATAGTCACTTTTACCTATTAATGAGTCATTTGGCTTGTCATATTAGTCAAGCACCCTCTAGTGGCTGAAAATGGTGGTGTTCAACATTTTCCATGTCAGAATGAATAAAATCATCAGATCTCAGCCAAAAATTGGGTTATAAATGTGGGAAAGTAACATAAATAAGTCATTTTGCTATATAGGTAGAAGGGCATGCTAATTTATACTGAGAAAAGTATGTTAATTAGGGTAATTGATAATGTTTTATTCCCATGCAAACTGATCACTTTTTTTATCTGCATTGTCCAAAACATCTCCATCTTGTGTCTGTGTTGTTCTCCCTAGACATTTTCTTTTTTTAATATAAGAGTCCTTGGAGATTGTGTGCTTAACATGTTAATATTGAGACCAAACAAAAAGGTGAAAGAAGTTTAACTGTTCAAGAAACTACATTTTCCTTTAACAGGAACTCTGGTTGGAAATACAGTAGTCTCTCGCTACTTCAGTTTGATTTTCCCGGACTCGCTCTTTCGCAGTTTTTCAAAAGTAAGATTGGACATGACATGCAATTGGCTGATTAATGGATGAGCCGCATGTTCTGCATAATTTGTTATTTATTTATTTAAAATGCATTATTTTAAATTATTTAGCACCTGCTGCCCACAAGTACAGGGAGAAGCTCCCTCCTACAGCATGTCGATCTCTGCTCTGCAGGCAGCGGAGAAGTGGGCAAGGCTATGAACTGAAAACATTACAGATTTCAATCTAACCAAAGGTTTGTGTGGATCTGACAACCACAATCATTTAGTTCAAGGAGCCTCTGCTCCATAGAGAGATTGAAGTTGTGATCCTCTTCAAATCAGCTAAAATAATCCGTAATTTAAAGTTTAATTTAAAGACTATGATCCTCCTCAGAAATGACCCATGTACATGAAGGAACTAAAAACCCATAATTAAGATTATGGAAAGAACTCTACAAGTTTGTTAAAGAGAAGAAGTTTGCTTCATTTATACACACAAATATAAACCCTGTTTGCACAATAATTCTTTCAACCTTTATTTAGTCAGGTTAATCTCATTGAGCCTCGAGGACTCATTTACAAGAGGGACCTGTCTACAAACTAAAGAATGATGACAACAGCAACAATAGAGTTTCCTTAAACAACCAACAATAGACAGAGAGAAATACAGATTTTTTACTAAACAAAGTAGCAAAACATTATAAGGTCGATGTAAGGTAGATAATGCGTGTCGTATGTGGTTTAGTCCAGAAATAGTGTTTATTGTCACATTTAATGGCACCAGTTTAGAAAACTGCTGTTGTTCATGACCTCTGGCAATATGGGACGTTGAAATATGGGGTCAAATTACTAAGGTAAAAACAGAACAAAAGTTGAGATCTTCTTGTTAGTCTTACACTAGATTATACATTTCACATCAGTTTTTTTCACTTCAACTTTTGCTCTTCGCAAGGGCGGGACGTCTCCTCTCGGTCTCCACTTTGCTTTTGCTTTGTCTTGTCTGTGAAACTGTCTGAGAGCCTCTCTTCTACAAAATCTTCTGAATCATAGCTATGGACTTCAATTTGGTCAGTTGCTCCCTCAACACAACTGATAACATTTCTTCAAAGAGAAGACAGGCTGTAGGTGAGCCGATTTGCCCTGTTGGCATGCTCACAGCTGGATATCTCATCGACTTGGAAGACTTGATGACATGTCTATCTCTGCTGTCATCTGTGGATCTTAAGGACACATATTTAATTGAATGTATGATAACTGGTTCCTGCTTTTTGGATTTGGCTGGTTCCTGGTCTATCAACACACAAGGAAGACGTCGGCAGCAAATCTGGACCTGGTCAGGCTGCCTGCCTTACATGATGGCTTGGTTCATGTCTCGAGAACCCAGACTTTTGGCTGAATGGATTAGATCTCAGGGATTTTCTCAGGCACGTTCCATTGGTATGGTCATTTTAATTTGGACATTTCGGAAGCGAGTGGACCGACACAGACTGAAGGTAGATGCCATTAAAGTTCTGCCTTTCCCCAAAACAATTGTTTATCTGAAATTTAGTTCCCTGACTGGCCTTGACAGGCCATCTTATCTCGACACGCCTGCAGAAGTTTTGTAAACCTGACGCTCTCACCCTCCCAAACCTTCTACTGAGGAATTCCACGGACTTTTCAGAGGAGCCCAGCTGGTGCTTGTGTGCAAGATTTTTTTCATTACCACATGTTTGACCTTCGAGCAGAGGTAAAAAATGTGATAGGATTTTTTTTTTTGTCTCCAAACCCTATGTGTCATTTTTCACCACTTTTATTGTCTGTTCAACAGATCTCACTTGTAAATGAGTCTTCAAGGCTCAATGTGACTTATCTGTTTAAATAAAGGTTGAATGAATGAAAAAAGAGCAATTTAGAAAAATATTTATTTAAAGGTCCTTTTCACTCATGCTCCGTTTGTTTTAGCCATTTACTGGTACACAGACATGTAAGTACATTAGCTTATATTTGTTAGTAGATTTGCTCGTGAGAATAGATTAGTTTTCACAAAACACATCCTCAGTTTAGATTGCAACGATTACCCACGTCAAGACATATCAGACAGGTAGAGAACTTCTAATATTGAGACAACTGAAGGAGCACAAATATTCCAGTGTGACATCCAGCTGACTGCAGGGATGTGAGCACATGGTAGTAAAAGCAGTGAGAAGTCATTTCAGCATGAGATGGTGCATTACTCTGCTCTTCTCTCCCTTCAGGTTCTCCATATAGAGATGAAATCACGCTAGGGATCTTACAGATGCAGGAGAGCAACAGATTGGAGATCCTGAAGAGACGATGGTGGGAGGGAGGACAGTGTCCCAAAGAGGAGGACCACCGAGCCAAAGGTGGGCCTCTCCGCTTTTTGCATGTCGATCGACTAAAGGCCTATTTTTGAGCACATCCATCCATCCATTATATTTTACCTGCTTCTTCTATTATGGGTTGCTGGGGGGGTCACTGGTGCCCATCTCCAGCCATCACTGTGCAAGAGGTGGGGTACACCCAGGACAGGTCGCAAGTCCATCACAGAGACATATTGAGACAAATGGGTATTGTTCATGAATGAGGGGGGAAATGGAGCGAGCGATCGATAGGCGGATAGGTGTGGCATTGGCAGTGAAGCGGGTGTTGTCTGTTGTGGTTAAAGACCGTGTAAAGTGAAATTAAATGTGTGTTTTTAGTTTGTCACATGGCATAAATATGTGTTATTAATCACCCATATAAATCTGACTGATTAAAAACATTGTTTACCTTATAAAATTAAGTCTCAAAAATCATGAAAAAACATGATTTTGCCTTGCCCTGGAACGCTGGGGGCGTGTCAGTGCGTGGGCGTGGTTTCAGCGCAGCTGCGCTCGTGTCCTGCTCCTGAGCTGACTGTGGAGAGGCAGACAGCAGAGCCAGTAAACCTGCTCTGTTTTTATCTGAGTTCTGTCTGTAACAGCTACTTTTTCCAAGAGTTACGCTGTTTTTGTAAATAGTTTTCTTGTGTGTTTTTAATCTGGAATGAATAAAAAAAAAAAGAGTTGTACCATGCAGGAATTGAACCCGTGGAGTTTGGGACAGAAGGCAAGTGCTTTATCCATTGACCTATCCAGGCACTACAGATACTCAGTATAAAACCACGTGCTATAAAAACATGTTATGATTTGTACGGGTGCCCTGACCATTGCGACATCCAGGGAAGATGCACGAACGAGGCATAATTGATTAGCTAGCTAACAATGAACAAAATATCTATGCTATTGCTATCTGATGCTATCTGCGATTCGCGAGTGAACGGCTCCACCGAGGTGAATTTATACGGCTGGAGCTGCAGGGGGTGGGGCTATACTAATGAGGACCGCGTGACGAAACGCGGTCCCGTTTAAACCACGCCTAAAAAATCCTGAAAAAGACATATCTTTATACACAGTTTCATCTATAACTCCAAAATTAATTGAGCTACAATTTTGAGACTTTTTACTCATTTACAAGATTACAATTATGAAATTTATAATGTTTATTGAAGAAAATGTTGAAATTCACTTTACACGGTCTTTAAGAGAAATATGAGTCAAAAGGCGAAGCTCTCGATTTACCAGTTGATCCACGTTTCTACCCTCATCTATGGTCATGAACTTTGGGTTGTGACCGGAAGAACGAGATCACGGATACAAGTGGCTGAAATTAGTTTTCTCTGCAGGGTGTCTGGACTCTCCCTTAGAGATAGGGTGAGAAGCTCGGTCATCCGGGAGGGACTCAGAGTAGAGCGGCTGCTTCTCAGCCTTGAGAGGAGCCAGTTGAGGTGGCTCAGGCATCTGGTTAGGATGTCTCCTGGACGCCTCCCTGGTGAGGTGTTCTGGACACATCCCACCGGGAGGAGACCCAGAGGAAGACCCAGGACACGCTGGAGGGACTGTTTCTCAGCTGACCTCGGAACGCCTTGGGATTCCCCCCGATTAGCTGGCCCAAGTTGCTGGGGAGAGGAAAGTCTGGGCCTCCCTACTTAGGTTGCTACCCCTTTGGCCCGACCCCGGATAAGCAGAAGAGAATGGATGGATTGATTTATTTAGTTAATAGGTCAGTTATTTTTAAATGCGTTTAAATGTATGTCGACACCAATAAGGCACCTACCATGCCTTGACCCAGAATGGGAAAAACAGGTAAAGAAAATGGATGAATAGATCATCCTCCTCTATTTTTATGTGATATTTTACCCCACCCCAATGAATTCAATTATGAGATTTGTTGGTTTGTTTTCTGCCGATTGACAAATGCACTACAGGCCAGATGAAGTCAAAGCACCTAGCTTTATGAAGAAAGCAGTCATTGAGTGACAGATCATCACATCACATTTTCATGCACCGGCATAAGCTACCATTCCGCCAACTCGGTCGATGCACAGACTAACTGAGACAAACTGCTGTGACAGATGGTGCAGTCATTGAAAATGTGGCACAATTAGTGTTAAACTGGTCAAAATGGACCCCAGTTCCACCGGAGTCAACACTTTGTAGGAAGATGGATGATGCCAGATGTTCTGTCGGGGAAGGTGGTTGTGCTTTTAGCTAAAGGTTTTCTTAGGTAACCCTCTGTGTTTTGGAAGCTATTCTGTTTGTAGCATCAGAAATTTTATTTTTTTATGTTTAAAGGCAAGAAACGGAAACTGAGTTGATGGGGGAATGTGAGGCATTTAATGAACAGTAATTACAAAGTTAGTTTTCAAAATGATTTAATAGTAATTGCTGTGATGTTGGATCCATTGAATGAGCCAGAACTAATATCTATGAATTATCTACATGAAATGAATTGAAGTAAAATGATTCTGACACAAGTTTCAGGCATCCAGTTGCACAACTGTCATCTTGATAATCAAAATTATTTGTTTAAAAAATGACATTTCTTTCCGATGCTAATGTTAGCATTGGACTTCACCTAGAACAGCAACTCAAACAAGCTGTTTCATAAAAGTTTTTATAGTAGTTATGGTCATCATTTGATTTAAATGAGTCGGTGTCTGCTATTTGGAATGTATGCTGATTAAAATTATATCATTTTGGCACATTTGCTCAAAAGCAACATGTTGAATTTTTTTAATGAAATTTCTTGTTGAATGACAACATTAGAACAACACATTTTACTTAAAAGTACTCACCGCAAAGTATGAAATCAAACATTAAAATGTTATACTGAACTATATCAAACAATGAAATTTGAAAGAGTTTACTCCAGTTTTGTAAGATGTATTGATTTGCAATTCTAAAATGTGGGTGGTCACTCAGTGCCCATTCTTTGGACAATAACTTTAAGTTCACTAGAGAGGATGCTAACAACAACAAGCTGCCATTTTTTGGAATATTTATTGGACATAAAAATTCACCCATCAAAACAAAACCATTCTGTCAGAACTTGTCACCGCTGAGCCGAACATGTCTCCACAGGAACAAAAGGGAAGGAAAAGGAACAGGAACACATCAAAGAAGCTCTCCAACCTGTGGATGTCCTAACTGGACATTTGTCAAATCAGCAAAGAAATCTAAAAAGCATGCTTCACAACAAAACAGGCAAAACAAATGCAAAAACATTTGAATACCATGTGTTGCTTGAATATCTGAGAAACCCAGAAGAGTTTTCTCCAAACACAACATCGAGGTACATCTCAAACATAACAGGACCCTCCAACTGGTCCCTCCTAAGGACAAAGTCCACAAACCCAAACTGAGCGGTGCGGTATCTGAAGTTTAGCGAGGAATGTTCAGACCTCTATCCACCTTATTCCTGGGGGTTCTGCTGTATAAATGATTATGGGTACAACTTCCTATCAAACAGAAGTAGCAGCAAGCGTTGGTTAACCATGGTAGCAGAGCACGGACTACGGTTTATTTGAAATTAGTTTGCTTTCAGTTTAGCAGATAAAACTGTTTTTTGTTTTGTTTACATTTATTTAATAATCATAAAACAGTCTATCAACAAACAAGGAAGTCG
>JBBPBX010057580.1:0-18355 GCA_038048925.1 Garcialebias charrua
TACCTATTTTTATATTCATAATTCAAGTAGAAATATCAACTATAATAGATTATATGAGATAATGGATGCAGTTTGCACAGCATGCATCACTAAAACCTCAAAACATTTAAGTGTTACATAGATTTATTTATTTATTAAAATTTTTTTTTTACATTTAACTTGTTTTCTGGAGTTCTGGGGACCCTCAGTCAGTGTTTCATGACCCACCGTGCCATCCTGGTGCCTGCTTTGGGAACCCCTGATCTAATTAAAAAAAAACATATTTAGTTTAAGTACCGTACCTAATAAAAAATAAAATAAAAGTTGGTACCTATTTTTATATTCATAATTCAAGTAGAAATATCAACTATAATAGATTATATGAGATAATGGATGCAGTTTGCACAGCATGCATCACTAAAACCTCAAAACATTTAAGTGTTACATAGATTTATTTATTTATTAAAACATTTTTTTTACATTTAACTTGTTTTCTGGAGTTCTGGGGACCCTCAGTCAGTGTTTCATGACCCACCGTGCCATCCTGGTGCCTGCTTTGGGAACCCCTGATCTAATTAAAAAAAAACATATTTAGTTTAAGTACCGTACCTAATAAAAAATAAAATAAAAGTTGGTACCTATTTTTATATTCATAATTCAAGTAGAAATATCAACTATAATAGATTATATGAGATAATGGATGCAGTTTGCACAGCATGCATCACTAAAACCTCAAAACATTTAAGTTATGTATACAGGTGACCCCCTACCTACGACTCCATCGACCTACGGCGTCCCGGACCTACGAACGTATCATATTTAATAAAAATATGACATTACTGTATTAAAAAAAAAAAAAATATTTTTTTTTTTTTTTTTTGTTTGTTTAAATGTTCTTAATTTCATGTGTACAGCACTTTGTTGCAGCTGTGGTTGTTTTAAAGGCTTTATAAATAATAATTATGATAAAAATGATCATTTCTGATCATTTTTGTCATGATTGCGCAATAATTGTGCATGATTGCGCAATAATTGTGCAACTTCCGGTCATAACAGGAAGAAGGTCTTCAGTCACCGGAGGGCGGCCATCTTAGGTCAGTCACGGCTACAGCAGACGGGTTTTGGAAGACTGGTTGATCAAGATCACCTCATATGGATTAATTACTATCTGGAATCGCTCTGTGAGCTCTATGGACGTCTCAGACTGGAGCAGCAGCTGCAGATTGATCGCCGATAGCGCCGCACCGTCCCTCCAACACCAGGTCATGGCCTGGCTAGCAGAAGCTAACACAGGCCTCGAGAGCTAACACAGGCCTCGAGCAGCTCCCGTGGTTTGCTCCCGGCCGCCGCGCTGCTCTGCCCGACAACAACAACGCATGGCAACCTAAGATGTCGGCTTTGACCATCTCAAAGTAAGAAAATATATTTTTATTTATTCTGTAAATGTGAATAGCAATGTTTAACATTACAGTACACTACTGTACATGCTTAAATGTGTGCGCGCGCTCCGTTAGCATGATAAATAAAGGTTGAATGAATGAATGAATGAATAATTTTTTTTTTTAAATAATTTTCACCCCCTACCTACGGCAGAATCGAGCTGCGAACCGTTCTTAGGTCCCGATCTCGTTCGTAACACGGGGGTTCCCTGTATATATATATATATATATATATATATATATATATATATATATATATATATATATCATATATATATATATATATATATATATATATATATATATATATACACACACACATTTTTTTACACTAAAGTAAAAATAATGTTCTTTTTAAAACCTTTGTGTTAAAAATGTCAGTTTTGCATATTTAGATTGTTGTTTTTATGTAACTAAACTTTTCTCTGCCTAAATTATAATCGTATCAAATATTAGTGTTTTTGCAACAGTTGAATTTATGCAATGTATTTCTTATTTATTTATCTGGAACTATTTAATTTTCATATTAAAGGGCTTTATGCTTAATAAAAGGTACAAATTGTTACCTTTTATCATCTTGAGTGTGTTATTTATGGATGAGGGCACAGTTGGATAAAAACAAGCAAACGGCACTTTCTTATATGACCTTAGTGCAGCCAAATTGCTCTTAAAAGGTAATAAAATATTTCCTGTGAACATCCAGAGCCCAGATTGAGGAGGGCCTGCAGCGACTGCGGGAGGTGAAACCAGCCGGTGAAACTTACATGCACGAGGGAATCAAAGAGGTCTGTTTGTCCTGTGAGGTTCTCCCAGTTTATTTAGGATGAAATCAAACTGGATCTAATGAGATTTATTTCAAACGCAAGGCGACGGCTCAGATGCAGCAGCAGCCGATGAAGTCCTCCAGCATCATCTTGGCTTTAACAGACGGGAAGCTCGGGGTTTACATCCACGAACTCACCGTGAAGCAGGTGACGTGCACGTTTTAACTTTTCTTTGAGCTCTAGGCTGCGTAATGAAACGATTTGACACAAAGTGTTTATTCTTATTCACGGGAGAAACGTTCTTCGTTCCACTTGTTGCTCTCTGCTCCGAGCTGCAGGCTGACGAGGCGAGAAAACACGGCGCTCGTGTTTATTGTGTGGGCATCAAGGACTTTGATGAGCTCCAGGTACGTGAGATTTATTCTTAATCTGCCGCAATCAAACACGAGCGAGTGTGTGCGCAGGGATTAGGAGTTTAGCACTAATTTGACTAAGGCTGCGCTTTTTTGCGTAAGGGAACTTGGCTTCTAAATCCCCCGGTCCCTTTCAGTGGGCTATATAATGTCGATTCACATGCTAATGACCTTGCTAATGACCCATTAATTCTACACCTACAACCCCCCACCCCCTACCCCTCAGTCCAAAATCCTTGGACCCAGTGCAAGCCTTGTATAACACATAAGCATTTATCGCTGCCAGGTCAAGCATGTTGTAGAACACGGCAATGGGCCGCACCGTATATAAATGTGCAATCTGGTCCATTATACCGGTATGTCAGTTGACCTCAGGTCATGTGACCTGTGTCGGTCCGTCAGTTTACCTCAGGTCATGTGACCTGAGTCGGTCCGTCAGTTGACTTCATGTCGTGTGACCTGTGTCGTTTTGTCAGTTGACCTCAGGTCATGTGACCTGTGTTGGTCCGTCACTTGACCTCAGGTCATGTGACCTGTGTCGGTCCGTCAGTTGACCTCAGGTCATGTGACCTTGTCGGTCCTCAGTTGACCTCAGGTCATGTGACCTATGTCGGTCCATCAGTTGACCTCAGGTCATGTGACCTGTGTCGGTCCGTCAGTTGACTTCATGTCGTGTGACCTGTGTTGTTTTGTCAGTTGACCTCAGGTCATGTGACCTATGTCGGTCCGTCAGTTGACCTCAGGTCATGTGACCTGTGTCGGTCCGTCAGTTGACCTCATGTCATGTGACCTGTGTTGGTCCGTCAGTTGACCTCAGGTCATGTGACCTGTGTTGGTACGTCAGTTGACCTCATGCCGTGTGACCTGTGTCGGTCCATCAGTTGACTTCATGTCATGTGACCTGTGTCGTTGTGTCAGTTGACCTCAGGTCATGTGACCTGTGTTGGTACGTCAGTTGACCTCATGCCGTGTGACCTGTGTCGGTCCGTCAGTTGACCTCAGGTCATGTGACCTATGTCGGTCCATCAGTTGACCTCAGGTCATGTGACCTGTGTCGGTCCGTCAGTTGACTTCATGTCGTGTGACCTGTGTCGTTTTGTCAGTTGACCTCAGGTCATGTGACCTGTGTTGGTCCGTCACTTGACCTCAGGTCATGTGACCTATGTCGGTCCGTCAGTTGACCTCATGCCATGTGACCTATGTCGGTACGTCAATTTACCTCATGTTGTGTGACCTGTGTCGTTTTGTTAGTTGACCTCAGGTCATGTGACCTGTGTTGGTCCATCAGTTGACTTCATGTCATGTAAACTGTGTCGTTGTGTCAGTTGACCTCAGGTCATGTGACCTGTGTTGGTCCATCACATGACCTCAGGTCATGTGACCTGTGTCGGTCCGTCAGTTGACCTCAGGTCATGTGACCTGTGTCGGTCCGTCAGTTGACCTCAGGTCATGTGACCCTGTGTCGGTCCGTCAGTTGACCTCATGTCGTGTGACCAGTGTCGGTCCGTCAGTTGACTTCATGTCGTGTGACCTGTGTCGGTCCGTCAGTTGACCTCATGTCATGTGACCGGTCTGTCAGTTGACTTCATGTCATGTGACCTGTGTTATTTTGTCAGTTGACTTCATGTCATGTGACCTGTGTCATTTTGTCAGTTGACCTCAGGTCATGTGACCTGTGTTGGTCCGTCACTTGACTTCAGGTCATGTGACCTGTGTCGGTCCGTCAGTTGACCTCATGTCATGTGACCTGTCTGTCAGTTGACTTCATGTCGTGTGACCTGTGTTGGTCTGTCACTTGACCTTAGGTCATGTGACCTGTGTCGGTCCGTCAGTTGACCTCATGCCATGTGACCTATGTCAGTATGTCAATTGACCTCATGTTGTGTGACCTGTGTCATTTTGTCAGTTGACCTCAGGTCATGTGACCTGTGTTGGTCCGTCAGTTGACTTCATGTCATGTGACTTCATGTCATGTGACCTATGTCGTTGTGTCAGTAGGGTTACACATATACATGTGCCAAGGACAAGGAGAGAGACAGTACTTGTAAGCAAAATAATTTATTTGACAGAACATCAGGGTTATAGGATAATCAGCACAGCAGAATAAGACAATTGTATGCATAAACTTGTTCTGGAGCAGACAAAGCTTTCCGTTCAGTGGATGTCCCAAAATGTTCAACTGTGAGATAACTTCAGGGTCTGTTATGTGTGAATTCAGGTCAGGGCCTCTCTTCTGACTAAGGGGGGAAGTGCAAGCAGAGTCTTACTTACCTGGTGGAAACATTGGAATGCAGTCTGGTGTGGTGGGGGTGTCTGAGTTTTGTGCACGCATATTTATAACAAAAGGCAGTTAATGGCCCACTAATGGTTGAAGAGAAGGAGGGGGTTTGTCCTCAGGATCTTGAAAATTCAGTCATCCTAGTGTTAGTACAAGTTACAGCGAGCAGAAACATAAAGCTGTGTTTTACTCAGACAGGAAGTCCATTTAAAGGAGTTTTACACCAAACACCTAAGATGGTCCACAAATTGATCGTTCGGCTGGAGGAGCTAAAATGAGACAAACCCTCCCTCCTGGGGTCAAAAACACCCACAAAACCTAAAACTGAGGTCTTGTGGGTGTTTTTCACCTGAGGGATTTAACTGAGGGTCAAACTGTAGTCTAATCTCAAGGCAGCATAACAAGCCGACCCTAACTATAGGATTTATCAAGAAGGAAAGTCCTAATCCCAGTCTTCAAACTGGACAATGTGTCAGCCTCATGGACAGAAACTGGAAGTTGGTTCCACAAGAGAGGAGCCTGAGAACTGAAAGATCTTCCTCCCATTCTGCTGCTGGAAACTCTAGGATCCACAAGTAAACCTGCAGTCTGAGAGTGAAATGCTCTGTTAGGAAAACATGGAACAATAAGGTCTGTAATGTAAGATTAAATGATCTCTCCCACTAACCCCAGTTAAGACTCTGGCAGCAGCATTTTGGATCAACTGAAGACGTTTTAAAGAAGTATTTGGACACCCAGATAACAAACCATTGCAACTATTTCAACAAATCATAATCAAAACCTTCGTCTCTTTCAGGACAATCCTGCTATGACTTCTGGTATTGGTGCAACTTTAGCTTTTTTAAATATTTAGCCTTTTCTGCATTTTTCCCCTCATAAATAATGATTTGAGTTTAGTTTACATTTTTTTAGATCTGTTTACAACCTTTTACTGCTCCTTTAAAATTTTTGTTCTACTTCAGCTTCTTTCAGCTCTTTTGTGAAAGTTTAAACGTTTTTCAGCTAATTTCAGCTGTTTTGTGCTCCTTTCAGATTCTTTCTGCTAACTACAACACATTGCTGTGCTTCTAACTTCTTTCTGCTAATTTCAGCTTGTTTTGCTCCTTTCAGTTTTTCATCTAGTTTAAACTTTTTCTACTATTTCAGCTACTATATAGCTGTTGTATGCAAATTTTAATTCCACATTATTTGCACTCATTTAAATTTTAAACTGTTTTCAGCCTAATTCAGCAAAAATGTGCTCCCTCCACTTTCTTCTTGTAACTTAAGCTTCTTTCTGCCTTTTTAGCTATTTTTCAGCATTTTTTTCTTTCTAATTTCAGCTTTATTCAGATAATTTGCACTTCTTTGTGCTCATTTCTGATTCTTTCAGCCTAGTTGGGCAAACATGTTCTTTCTGCTTTCTTCTGCTAATTTAAGCTTTTTCTACCTGTTCAGCTACATTTTTAGAAAAATTTAGACAATTTCAGCTGTTTTCAGATAAATTCAAGTTTTTTGTTGTAATTTCTGTTACTTTCAGCCTAGTTAACTTCTTTCTGCTAATTTTAGCTTGTTATTCTCCTTTCAGCCGAATTGTTCTTTTTCTGTTGTTCATAGCTTTTTCAGCCAGTTCCACATTTTTTCATCTAATTTCAGCTCCTTCCGTTTCCTTCTGATAGTTTAAGCTTCTTACTGCTTCTTCAGCTCCTTTTTTGCTAATTTCAGCTTTTTTTTTAGCCAATTTCCTTTTTTTTTGTGCTCATTTCTGCTTATTTAAACACAATTCAGCAAATGTGTTATTTCTGCCTTCTGCTATTTTAGGCTTGTTCTTCTATTTCAGCTACATTTCAACACGTTTAGCCACTTTCAGCTGTTTTTCAGCAAGTTCTTCCGTGCAATAAGTTTTCACACTGCATTTTTGCAGGAAATGCAATTTTTCTGGTTGAGTTTGAGTTTAGTTGTGGTCTGTTCCTGGCAGCTGTCCGTCCGTCGGCTCTCGTCAAGTCAAAAACAAAGGCGGCTCTGCTCGCAGTTTGTGCTACGATCATTTTGTCTACAGCTGAACAAAGTGTTTGCTGCAGTCGCGCCATCTGCTGCAGCTCCTCCTGCCCGTAACAGACACAAACTCTGTCATAACGAGGAGAGCGTAAAAAGAAGAAAGTCGTGTTAAAGCAGCCGTTCTCCTTGTTGACTCCTCTCATCCGTCGTACCCACAGCTTGCTGAAATCGCAGACTCCGAAAGCAACGTGTTTCCTGTCAAAGATGGCTTCCACGCTCTCAAAGGCATCATCAACTCTGTAAGTTCGCCTCTTCTTCTTCTTCTTTTGTTTTTGTGTTTTCTGTTTAAGCCCTAAAGAGGATTGAGTCAAAGTTTAAAAGTTGAAGGTGTGCAGACGCTGAAGCCGTTCTGATCACAGCTGAAAGCAACATGAGTCTAAGCTGCGCGGGACATTTTTGTGGAAATGACCACTTGATGTGTTCTCATTTTGCAGACGGGGCAGGAAGTGCCCCGCCCACCGTGTCGTAAATCACACACAGGAACAGATTCACGCTCGCCGTCCTGAAGACGTCCCCGTTTTTATCGCGCTGAGCATTAAAGCTCAGCAGCAGCACTTTAATACGACTAATTCCTTCAGTGCACGTCAGGAACTAAAGTTCAGCATAACTCGTGTTCCCAGTGGGGTTCTGTCGTGTGTGAACAGCATCGCAGATCCAGCCTCCTCATCCTCCTCATCCTCTGCCAGCTAGTTAGTGATACTTTCCATTTGCTGCAGCTTTTAGGCTGAACGCCGTCGGAGGAGGTTTGTACGACGAAATTATGACGCGAGTCTGAGGCCACGGTCCTGCAGAGGACTCTGAGCTGAGCTGGCTTTGCAGCTGCCAACATGTCCCTCAGCGAGAACTTTACAGAGCTGCCACACCTGCAGCTGAGGGGCGGGGCTTGTTGCAAAAAAAGTAATCAGCTGTGATTTATCGTGCTGCTTTTTGAGACACTGTCGTGAAAACATGGCTTCAAAACAACACAAGAAAATTGATTTATGCTTTAAAATGGAGATTTTTAATAACGTTCATTTTAAATGTTTGCACTTTTTGCTACTTTTAAACTAGAAATGAGCAAAAATGATGTAAATTTAAAATCAATAAATACTTGTATGATGTTTTAAATAACATGTTTATGTTCTGAGCTGGAGTAAGATCATTTATATTCAGTGTTTGCACAACGTGGTCGCTTCTGTATCTTTATAAAGAGTTTAAACAATTTAAATTTAAACAATGCGTTTATAAACAAGTTATTCATGAGCAGAGCTGCACATCTGGAAACTTTACCAAAACATTTCCACAGGAAGTTATGAGATATAATAGTTAGATTTATCTTCAGGGGTCAGTGGGAGAGGTGGGGGACACCCTGGACACGTCTCCAGTCCCTCACAGGGACAACCTGGACAGGTCTCCAGTCCCTCACAGGGACAACCTGGACAGGTCTCCAGTCCCTCACAGGGACAGCCTGGACATGTCTCCAGTCCTTCACAGGGACAACCTGGACAGGTCTCCAGTCCTTCACAGGGACAGCCTGGACATGTCTCCAGTCCTTCACAGGGACAACCTGGACAGGTCTCCAGTCCTTCACAGGGACAGCCTGGACATGTCTCCAGTCCTTCACAGGGACAGCCTGGACATGTCTCCAGTCCTTCACAGGGACAACCTGGACAGGTCTCCAGTCCTTCACAGGGACAACCTGGACACGTCTCCAGTCCCTCACAGGGACAGCCTGGACAGGTCTCCAGTCCCTCACAGGGACAACCTGGACAGGTCTCCAGTCCCTCACAGGGACAACCTGGACACGTCTCCAGTCCCTCACAGGGACAACCTGGACACGTCTCCAGTCCCTCACAGGGACAACCTGGACACGTCTCCAGTCCATCACAGGGACAACCTGGACACGTCTCCAGTCCCTCACAGGGACAGCCTGGACATGTCTCCAGTCCCTCACAGGGACAGCCTGGACAGGTCTCCAGTCCTTCACAGGGACAGCCTGGACAGGTCTCCAGTCCTTCACAGGGACAGCCTGGACATGTCTCCAGTCCCTCACAGGGACAACCTGGACAGGTCTCCAGTCCCTCACAGGGACAACCTGGACACGTCTCCAGTCCCTCACAGGGACAGCCTGGACAGGTCTCCAGTCCCTCACAGGGACAACCTGGACACGTCTCCAGTCCCTCACAGGGACAACCTGGACAGGTCTCCAGTCCCTCACAGGGACAACCTGGACACGTCTCCAGTCCCTCACAGGGACAGCCTGGACAGGTCTCCAGTCCTTCACAGGGACAACCTGGACACGTCTCCAGTCCCTCACAGGGACAACCTGGACGTCTCCAGTCCCTCACAGGGACAACCTGGACACGTCTCCAGTCCCTCACAGGGACAACCTGGACACGTCTCCAGTCCCTCACAGGGACACCTGGACAGGTCTCCAGTCCCTCACAGGGACAACCTGGACAGGTCTCCAGTCCCTCACAGGGACAACCTGGACACGTCTCCAGTCCCTCACAGGGACAACCTGGACACGTCTCCAGTCCCTCACAGGGACAACCTGGACAGGTCTCCAGTCCCTCACAGGGACAACCTGGACACGTCTCCAGTCCCTCACAGGGACAACCTGGACATGTCTCCAGTCCCTCACAGGGACAACCTGGACAGGTCTCCAGTCCCTCACAGGGACAGCCTGGACAGGTCTCCAGTCCCTCACAGGGACAACCTGGACACGTCTCCAGTCCCTCACAGGGACAACCTGGACAGGTCTCCAGTCCCTCACAGGGACAACCTGGACAGGTCTCCAGTCCCTCACAGGGACAACCTGGACACGTCTCCAGTCCCTCACAGGGACAACCTGGACACGTCTCCAGTCCCTCACAGGGACAACCTGGACAGGTCTCCAGTCCCTCACAGGGACAACCTGGACACGTCTCCAGTCCCTCACAGGGACAACCTGGACACGTCTCCAGTCCCTCACAGGGACAACCTGGACAGGTCTCCAGTCCCTCACAGGGACAACCTGGACAGGTCTCCAGTCCCTCACAGGGACAACCTGGACACGTCTCCAGTCCCTCACAGGGACAACCTGGACAGTCTCCAGTCCCTCACAGGGACAACCTGGACACGTCTCCAGTCCCTCACAGGGACAACCTGGACAGGTCTCCAGTCCCTCACAGGGACAACCTGGACACGTCTCCAGTCCCTCACAGGGACAACCTGGACATGTCTCCAGTCCCTCACAGGGACAACCTGGACAGGTCTCCAGTCCCTCACAGGGACAACCTGGACACGTCTCCAGTCCCTCACAGGGACAACCTGGACACGTCTCCAGTCCCTCACAGGGACAACCTGGACAGGTCTCCAGTCCCTCACAGGGACAACCTGGACACGTCTCCAGTCCCTCACAGGGACAACCTGGACAGGTCTCCAGTCCCTCACAGGGACAACCTGGACAGGTCTCCAGTCCCTCACAGGGACAACCTGGACACGTCTCCAGTCCCTCACAGGGACAACCTGGACACGTCTCCAGTCCCTCACAGGGACAACCTGGACAGGTCTCCAGTCCCTCACAGGGACAACCTGGACAGGTCTCCAGTCCCTCACAGGGACAACCTGGACACGTCTCCAGTCCCTCACAGGGACAACCTGGACACGTCTCCAGTCCCTCACAGGGACAACCTGGACAGGTCTCCAGTCCCTCACAGGGACAACCTGGACAGGTCTCCAGTCCCTCACAGGGACAACCTGGACACGTCTCCAGTCCCTCACAGGGACAACCTGGACAGGTCTCCAGTCCATCACAGGGACAACCTGGACACGTCTCCAGTCCCTCACAGGGACAGCCTGGACAGGTCTCCAGTCCTTCACAGGGACAGCCTGGACAGGTCTCCAGTCCTTCACAGGGACAACCTGGACACGTCTCCAGTCCCTCACAGGGACAACCTGGACAGGTCTCCAGTCCTTCACAGGGACAACCTGGACAGGTCTCCAGTCCCTCACAGGGACAACCTGGACACGTCTCCAGTCCCTCACAGGGACAACCTGGACACGTCTCCAGTCCCTCACAGGGACAACCTGGACAGGTCTCCAGTCCCTCACAGGGACAGCCTGGACATGTCTCCAGTCCCTCACAGGGACAGCCTGGACAGGTCTCCAGTCCTTCACAGGGACAGCCTGGACAGGTCTCCAGTCCCTCACAGGGACAGCCTGGACATGTCTCCAGTCCCTCACAGGGACAGCCTGGACATGTCTCCAGTCCCTCACAGGGACAACCTGGACATGTCTCCAGTCCCTCACAGGGACAGCCTGGACATGTCTCCAGTCCCTCACAGGGACAACCTGGACATGTCTTCAGTCCCTCACAGGGACACCCTGGACATGTCTCCAGTCCCTCACAGGGACAACCTGGACATGTCTTCAGTCCCTCACAGGGACACCCTGGACATGTCTCCAGTCCCTCACAGGGACACCCTGGACATGTCTCCAGTCCCTCACAGGGACAACCTGGACAGGTCTCCAGTCCCTCACAGGGACAACCTGGACAGGTCTCCAGTCCCTCACAGGGACAACCTGGACAGGTCTCCAGTCCCTCACAGGGACAACCTGGACAGGTCTCCAGTCCCTCACAGGGACAACCTGGACACGTCTCCAGTCCCTCACAGGGACAACCTGGACAGGTCTCCAGTCCCTCACAGGGACAACCTGGACACGTCTCCAGTCCCTCACAGGGACAACCTGGACAGGTCTCCAGTCCCTCACAGGGACAACCTGGACACGTCTCCAGTCCCTCACAGGGACAACCTGGACAGGTCTCCAGTCCCTCACAGGGACAACCTGGACACGTCTCCAGTCCCTCACAGGGACAGCCTGGACAGGTCTCCAGTCCCTCACAGGGACAACCTGGACAGGTCTCCAGTCCCTCACAGGGACAACCTGGACACGTCTCCAGTCCCTCACAGGGACAACCTGGACACGTCTCCAGTCCCTCACAGGGACAACCTGGACACGTCTCCAGTCCCTCACAGGGACAACCTGGACACGTCTCCAGTCCCTCACAGGGACAACCTGGACAGGTCTCCAGTCCCTCACAGGGACAACCTGGACAGGTCTCCAGTCCCTCACAGGGACAACCTGGACACGTCTCCAGTCCCTCACAGGGACAACCTGGACACGTCTCCAGTCCCTCACAGGGACAACCTGGACAGGTCTCCAGTCCCTCACAGGGACAGCCTGGACATGTCTCCAGTCCCTCACAGGGACAGCCTGGACAGGTCTCCAGTCCTTCACAGGGACAGCCTGGACATGTCTCCAGTCCCTCACAGGGACAGCCTGGACATGTCTCCAGTCCCTCACAGGGACAACCTGGACATGTCTCCAGTCCCTCACAGGGACAGCCTGGACATGTCTCCAGTCCCTCACAGGGACAACCTGGACATGTCTCCAGTCCCTCACAGGGACACCCTGGACATGTCTCCAGTCCCTCACAGGGACAACCTGGACATGTCTTCAGTCCCTCACAGGGACACCCTGGACATGTCTCCAGTCCCTCACAGGGACACCCTGGACATGTCTCCAGTCCCTCACAGGGACACCCTGGACAGGTCTCCAGTCCCTCACAGGGACAACCTGGACACGTCTCCAGTCCCTCACAGGGACAGCCTGGACACGTCTCCAGTCCCTCACAGGGACAGCCTGGACACGTCTCCAGTCCCTCACAGGGACAACCTGGACACGTCTCCAGTCCCTCACAGGGACAACCTGGACAGGTCTCCAGTCCTTCACAGGGACAGCCTGGACACGTCTCCAGTCCTTCACAGGGACAACCTGGACAGGTCTCCAGTCCTTCACAGGGACAACCTGGACACGTCTCCAGTCCCTCACAGGGACGACCCTTCACTGTCTCACTCACACAGCTTCATTGCTCCTAAATTGTCCCTAACGTGCATGATTTTGGTTTGTGGGGAAACGCACTTGTGCACGAGGAGAACGTGAGCTCCAACCTGCGACATTCTTTCTGAGAGGCGACGGCTCTAACCTCTGCTCTGCCGTTCGGCTCTGTTGTTGTTAAATTCCTGTGCACAGCTTCAAACATGAACACACATGTTTTTTGTCATTGCATCATATAAAATCAAAAATGAAAATACAGGTAAGTAAATTGCACATCACAAAACTAATCGTTGATGTAAATTTATGCACAGATAAAATTAAATGACAGATATTTAATTGGTGGCAGTTGTTTGTTTTATTGAGACCAAAAATGGCAAAAGTCTTTTTCTCGTGTTTTCCTGTAAATTCAGCCAAGCTCTGCTCGTCCTCTGAGGAGAGCAGCATCCAGACGAAACGCAGCGTTCCTCTCTGAGTCATTCTGGATCATGTGCAGTTGTTACAGGATCTGCAGTCAGACACACAACACTCACAAACTCTCCCATTTTGTTCTTGCACCCTTAGCCTGGTTAAAACCACACCCTGTCCTTCACTTCGCTTCAGACTAGGGTCTGGCATTCCTCCCATTGAAAACGATTTCTCCTGGAGATTTTTGAATGGACCAATCAGAGAACAGAAGGCGGAGTTTTGTTAGTTTAGCCTGGCGAGGTCCAGGCTATCAGATAAATTGCTCAGAAACCACTCGGTGGATATTTTTTCTGCCACCAGTGTGTAATTATATGGCTCTAATTTACTGACTGTTGGCCTAGATAAAACATTTGAGATAAAATTCGATTTTTTATCATTTATTTTCGTAGCGCACCCGAGGCTGTTTGGAAAATGTCAAACCGAAACTATTTAAATCCAGCAGATTTGACCATTTCGTGAATTGATTTAGGAACTGTTAAGCTCAGGAACACTTCTGATATAACGTCAGCTAAGAAATATATTTTTTATCAGCAGAGAAATAATAGTTTTTTACCTTGTTTTGATGAAAATTCCTTCGTGGCGGCAGCCATTTTGAATGACGACGTCAGTCGACATCGTTCAAAACTCCGCCTTCTGCTCTCTGATTGCTCAGGAACACTTCTGATATAACGTCAGCTAAGAAATATATTTTTCTCAGCAGAGAAATAATAGTTTTTTACCTTGTTTTATTGAAAATTCCTTCGTGGCGGCAGCCATTTTGAATGACGACGTCAGTCGACGTCGTTCAAAACTCCGCCTTCTGTTCTCTGATTGGTCCGAACAAAAATCTACCGGAGAAATCCTTGTGGATGGGGGAAGTCCCAGACTGTGAAGTGAAGGGAAATGAGAATTGAGCGGAGCTGTGCAGGAAGGCGAGGGCCAGGCTATTGCACCCTCAAAGACCTTTAGTTTTTTGTCTCTGCACTGTTCTCTGAGCTGCAGGCCTTTTGGGAAAAACCCCAAAATACAACTCGGCCTCCGTCATTCAGTTTTTCACTCATCCACACACCGAGCTGAGTTTATTAACTTTGACAGACTTGGAGATGATTCTGTTACGTTTTCATCCAAGTTTCCACTCCATCGTTTCATCTTCATCCTTTAACAAAGACCCTTCAGCTACAAACCGGACCGAGATAATCCAGTGTCTTCCACCAGACCCTGGAGAAATGAGAACTGAACCAAACCTCTAATCTCAGCATTCAGTGTTTTTAGTGCTGTGACAAAAGTTTCCACCCCCTTTCAGGTTTATTTGATTTTTATTTTATTTTGTTACACTGTTTCCGATCAGCAAGTTAATTTTAATCTCAAAGATGATCAGAGTAAAGGCTGTTTTCAAAACGAAAAATCCTCTCCCAACCAACCAGGCCTCCTTGTTAAATTATGAATAACTGATGTTTTTGTTTGTTAGAAAGCAGCTCAGTTTCACTCGCCACACCCAGAACCGATTACTGCCAGAGCTGCGGCTTCAAGACAAACGGGAGTCTTTGGTGCACAAGTGGAGACGTCATGGACCAGTAGTGAACCTTCACACTAAAATGACTCTGGGTGTCTTCACACCTGATAGTCCAGTAGACTCGGTTCGATTGGGAACCAATATTCAGAACATTTGTTTACATTTCAGCTGGTGCGGTTCACATTCACACTGCACTGTCAATCGAGCCAAACTGTTCCCCCCCTCGCCTGTGGTGGCGCTGCACCAAGAACTCCTGAAGGAAACTACACGAAAACCTCTGAAGAAGACACTTCTTCTTCTTTTTCTTCTGGAATGAAAACAAAAACGGAGTGGCGTCAAATTTTAGCGGTTTTATGATTTCTGTTTTGTCATTTTTCAACAACGGACTCGGTGTGAGCGGAAGATGAGGCAGAAGATCACGGAGAATGTCGTTTTTCCACACAAGGCAGCTGACGGTTCCGTATGAGATAAGTGAAATGGGCGTTTGTTTGCCCTGCGCTGTAGTCCACTTCCTGCTTTTGGAGCGGTCTCCGGTCTGCTTGCATTCACACTGCATTCGAACCGCGCCAGAGTTCACTTCAACCGAATCGAGACCTCGGTTTTTAGGCGGACCAGAGTTCACTTTTTTGGTCTACATCAGAGTTCGATTGCACATTCACACCTCCCCAAACGAACCGGACTTTCTAGGCCAGGGGTCTGCAATCTGCGGCTCTAGAGCCACATGCGGCTCTTTGGTTCCTCCAAAGTGGCTCTTTCAAGCTTTGACTAAAAGTAACATAAAACTGAAGTTTATTGGTTGTTAAACAACAAAAAAGTACTAGTTTTAGCTGTTTTCATGTCATTTCTTTGGCAAATACTCACTTTAGTTTTGTGCTTTATTTCTATACTTATTTTTTCCACAATAAAAAAAAATACCGTAGGTCTGCATAGCTCATTGTTTTGTTTTTTAATTAAAATAACTTTCCCCACCTCTTTACAAGAATCTGGTCTTTTCATTTGTCTTAAACTGTAATAATATCAATAAATGTTAAAAACCATTAGATGTTTTTGCTTTATAATTTCACCCTTACTGGCCACAAAAGTCTCCTCCAACAAACTTAGTGGTCCATGGGCCACCAGTTGATAACGGTTGTAGCAGGTTGTTGCGGCTCTGGACACATTGAATTTAGTGCATGAAGGTGTAAAAATGGCTCTTTTGATTATAAAGGTTGCAGACCCCTGTTCTAGGCAAACGGACTAGAGTTTGATTAAAGTGGACTAAACGGGGCTCGACCAAGCCAAAACAAAGGAGTGAGTCAAAGTGGAGCTCCCTTCAGTAAAGCATGGTGGAGGTCATGTGATGGTCTGGGGCTGCGTTGCTGCTCCAGGCCTTGGACAACTTGCTGTAACTGATGGAACCACGAGCTGCGTTCTACCAGAAAACCCTGTCCGGTCGTTGGGTTCTGATCCAAAGCAGCTGCAGTTTGTGTTTACTCAGGCCGTCTGGCTCTGACGTGTTTGAAACAAACTGTTTGTAGATCTTCTAACAGATTAAAGAACTGACCTAAATGTCAATAAAGTATAAGTTTATCACTTTTAACAGAAATGTTTCTACACGTAAAGTGTGAAGTCGGCCATTGTTGGGGCTTTCTCATCATTTTAAGGCGATCCGTCCGTTTTATTCTCTACTTTTCCATTTTTTTTTCTCCTTTCGTTCGCTGCCAAGGAAGTAATTAGACTGGAAAGATGGAGGCGCAGAGGAGCAGCAGCTGTCATGCAACCCTCTCCTCTTTTATCAAACCATCATCCCAACACGGCTCCTGTAAACATTTCCACTTCCACCGCTCAGATGAAGCTCGTGTCCAACATCAAACGAAAGGTTCAGATGTCCTCCACTCCCATTAATGTGCTCCGTTTTATCCACGGCGAGCCTGGATTTGCATAGTTTTTCTCTCCGTTGATTTATTGAGTCGTAGTGGGAAGTGCAGCTCCGTGACAGTGTGCTCACATCGGCCTCTTTATATGATAATGCAACATCCTGGAGGTTTTTAATAGAACTGAGGAGTCATAATAGTCTTGCATAATTTGCCCGTAACGGCTGACACAGCTGCTGTTTTTACCCCCGTTCTCCTGGTTGCTGATCGCCACGATCAGGAGCGGGACGCCTCTCAGGTGTTGCACCCTGATCTGTTTTCTAAACTTGACAGAGCCAATAACGGTCAGGACTTGATGTATTTATTCTGCCCCCCCCCGCCCCCCACATGCAATAACGCAGCCATTTCACCGTCTTCTCGTCCTCCAGATATTAAAGCGGTCGTGCACGGAGATCCTGAGCGTGGAGCCCTCCAGTGTGTGCGTGAACCGTAAGTCCCGCTAAAGTTTTCCCCTTCAGCTCAGAGTTCTCGTCATGTACCTTATTAATTTATTTGTTCATTTCAAATTTAAAACCCAAAGAAATATATATTTACAAAATCATATTAAAAATATATATTTTTTTTTTTATGAAAGGAAGCAGAAGAAGAAAAAATCTTATCTGCCCCTTTTTAAACAAAATCAATTCAAACAATCAATTTTAAACAATAATTATCCATGAACCAATTATGTAACTTATTACAATTCACAAATATATGGTACTTTTAAATTTCACATTTTTTTTTTCAAGAGTTCACTCTTAATCATTCTCTTAAATATAAACACAGACTTAGCATTTTTGACATTATTATCCAAACCATTCCACATATGCCTTGTATTAAAATAGATCTACTCCTAAAACTTGTTCTATAACGTGGTTTAATAAAAATGTCGGTTCCCTTGAGGTTATAACTGCTTTCCCTCTTTACAAAATGTTTTTGAATATTCGGAGGTAGTGTTAGATTCTGTGCTTTATACATTAACAAAATAACATTACTGTATATTCCACCAGATCATAGAACTTCAATAGTTTCATTTTAGAAAACAATATATTAGATGGATGACAGTAATGCACTCTTGTTATGATTCTTATAGCTCTTTTCTGTAAGATAATAATAGGCTTTGTTATAGTTCTGCACGCTGTTCCCCAAACATCAACACAGTAATTCAAATGTGGTACAATTATTGCATTACACAGCAAATACAAGGCTTTATCATTCAACAAGTCTTTCACTCTGTATAATACAGTCGTGGATTTAGATATTTTTGTTTTAACAGAATTATGTGCTGCTTCCAAGACAGTTTATCATCAATTATTATTCCCAAAAACCACCTGCTTGCTGAACACCCAGGCAACCAAGAGACGTTGCAGATGTGATTGTCTTCTTGTTTGTTGACGCTCCAGAGTCCTTCAGCATCGTCCTCCGAGGGAACGGCTTCGCCCTCGGACGCAGCAACGAAGGCGTCGTCTGCAGCTTCATAGTGAATCAGCAAACCATCAGTAAGTGAGGCGGTAGAACAACACGTGCATTCGCACAAGTGTTCTGGATTAGACTGACTAAAGATACTCTGATGCATGCTCAATAATCCAGGTAGAAAAATCTAAAAAAGCTAAGTCTGGTCCTCTGGACATTCAAAAAATAAAACAAAACAAAGCAACAACAAAAAAAATGTAGAAACGTTTCGTCTTTCGTCCGAAAGACTTCCTCAGTCTGAGTTGCTGTATTGTATTGCTG
>JBBPBX010057581.1:0-15004 GCA_038048925.1 Garcialebias charrua
TAATAATCAAACTTCTACAAATCAAATCCCTCCTACAAGTCAACCATCTGTTAATCACACCTTCTCTTTTTCTCCATTCTCAGTCAGTGAGGTAAATAAACTGTTAAATGATCTTGATCCTAAAAAATCTGCAGGTCCAGATGAACTTCCACCTTATTTCTTAAGGCTGGCTGCTCATATCATCACAGTCCCTGTGACCCACATCTTTAATCTGTCCATAAGCCAAAACACCATTCCGGATGCTTGGAAAACAGCCTTTGTTCTTCCTTTGCTGAAGGGAGGTGACCCCACCTCATTGAACAATTATCGACCGATCTCTAAACTCTGCATCTTAGCCAAGGTTCAAGAAAAACTGATAAACTCTCAGATCAAAAACTATCTGGACTCATTTAACATCTTACCTCTCCATCAATCTGGTTTCAGGAAAAAACACAGCACAACAACTGCTTCTCTGAAGGTTCTGAATGATGTTGTTGAAGCATTGGATGCTAAGGACTATTGTGCTGCACTTTTCTTAGACCTGTCTAAAGCTTTTGACACTGTGGATCATAACATCCTGTGTCATAAGCTCTCAGAAATCGGTTTCTCTGATCACACCATCGGTTGGTTTTCTAACTATCTTTCCAATCGGAGGCAATGTGTTCAACATAACGGTGCTTCTTCCAGCTATTTAACAGTTAAAAATGGTGTACCACAAGGCTCAGTTTTAGGACCAACTCTCTTTACAATCTACATAGCTAATGTAGGTCACTGCATCCCTGATGCATCCTTACATTTCTATGCTGATGATACAGTTGTTTATTGCCGAGCTAAAACAGTAGCTAAGGCTTTCCAGTTACTGCAATCCGCTTTTGACATCATCCAGTCAGATTTGTTCCGTCTCAAACTTGTCCTAAATGCTGATAAAACAAAAGGGATGTTTTTTTCAAATAGGAAGGCGGTTCCAGCAGATCCTCCTCTGATTTTTTCTTCAAATGGTGTCCCTATTGAGTTTGTTGATTCCTATAAATATCTGGGTATCCTGATCGATTCACATCTCTCTTTTAAACTCCACGTGGAAAACCTAGTGAAGAAATTGAAAGTTAAACTGGGTTTCTTTTTCAGAAACAGATCCTGTCTAACACTGAATGTTAGGAAACGCCTTGTATCCGTGACTTTCCTTCCCTCCATTGATTACGGTGACATTCTCTACATGAATGCTCCTACAAGCACCCTGCGGATGTTGGATGTGGTCTATCATGGTGCACTAAGATTCATAACTGGTTGTGATTATCGTACCCACCACTGCACCCTGTATTCACTGGTTAACTGGACATCATTAACCTCACGCAGACTCTTCCACTGGTACATTTTCATCTTTAAATCACTTCTTGGTCTGCTGCCCTCATACATCTCCTCCTACATGTCTTTGCGTGAGTGCAGCTACAGTGTGCGCTCTCAGGACATGATTACCTGCAGTGTTCCGTCAGTGAGGACTGAACTTGGAAAAAGGGCCTTCTCCTACTCTGCTCCTGCTTCATGGAATATCTTACAAAAAGATCTGAAGCTCTCGACCTTGACTTCTCTAAATGGTTTTCAGAATCTGTTGGAATCCTGGCAAAAACCAATGCAGATTTGTTCCTGTCTTTGATTTTATACGTCTACCTTATAATGTTTTGCTAGTTTTTTGATACTTTGTTAAAAAAAAAAAAAGAAAAAAAAAATCTTTTGTTTTTTTCTCTCTTTTTGTTTTCTATTGTTTATTGTTTGTTTGTTTATTGTTTAATGAAATTCTATCACTGCTGTTCATTGTTCTTTAGTTTTAGCAGGTCGCTTTCGTAAATGAGCCCATGAGGTTCAAAAGATTTACCTGACTAAATAAAGGTTGAATGAATGAATGAAAACTAATGTAAAACGTGGCTTCTGGATTGAGTTTTGGATTAAGGGTTTCTGACCTGTGAATATTTTGAATTGTGTAAGGTAAATTTGGAACACTCTGATGAACCTGTCCAGGGTGTACCCCACCTCTCGCACAGTGATGGCTGGACCCCCAGCCAAACTAATCAGGTCACCAGTGACCCCTGCAACCTGAAAAGGAAGAAGCGTGTATAAAGATAATGGATGGAACAGGTTTCTGTTCAATGGAGTATTAGAACCAATACATTTTTGGTTTTCTCTTTGCGAGAACTAAAGAAATCTGCTCTCCTTCATGTAGTTGCGTGACCAAATTCATGCATTTTATTTTTGCATGAGCTCTGAAAACCTGCTCTGTGCAAAAGTTCTGGGCAGACTTTTTTTTTTGCAGGAGTTTGCACCAAGTGTAGTGGGATTGGTCGGAACTTTGTTGTGGGCATGTATATGCAGAGAAGTAAGTAACTAACACTGATTTCATTGCATTTCAACTGCTCTGCTGAGGATCTGCTGGCTGAAACTGTAAGCAAATACAAATATATAATGTTAGATGAATAAATCTTGTAAAGATATTTAATTAACTTGTAGAAGGAGATTTCACAATTTTTGTGCACAGAGAACACAGACACAAAGACTCAGGCGTCTCTCTGTGTCTGTGTTCTCTGGTAGGAGTATGCATCAATTGGACAGCATAGGAACACTTTCTCTACATTTCTTTATTTGGTAACACTTTACAATAAGGTACACAAAATTGGCTTAACTACTAGGGAACACCCAAGGAACAAATCAGGAGCTAATGGGTAGTAATACTTACTGGGGAACACACAGCCAAGCCTTATTAAGGGACTACTGGTTAGTTACCTTGTAAATGAAAAGGAACTAATTAATACCAAATGGGTAGTTACCAAGGAAACCAAAGATGAATGAATCAGAAGCTAATGGTTCCCTCATCAGTCTTGTCACTCGGTGCAACATATCACTATGGGAAATTGCGCCCGCGCAGTTTACCTGAAGGAATACAATCACGCCTTTACGGCAGGGGCCGTCAGCGTCGCGCCAGAGGCTCCACCCTCTGGGTACTTAAGCCGCTGACGCCCATCCATCGATCTCTTATTGCCCTTCACCTCGCTTAAAACCTGAACTTCGTGGGACTTCTCTGTTGTTGCATTGCTCGATCAGAGGTGAGCTTGCTCCCTACACTGAGCGTTTTCCTGCGTACTGCTGGGCTGGCGAAAGCTAGTCCAACGTTTTTCTACTTACCTCGAAGTTTTCTTCTCTCTCCGCAGCTGCTTCGCTCGACGGCACTAACGGCATCACAACACTCCCTGCTAACCATTAGCAAGCTAGCCAGTGAAAGCGAAACGACGGAGAGGACGGGTTCGAACAAAAGGAAACTAGGAACACTTCTCGTCTCCGGACATGGCTCCTGAGAAGGGAAAACGGAGGACAAAGACCCAGAAGAAAGCCAGCAGGACGACGAGCCCTCGCTCGCGCCCCTGCCCCAGCGGATGCGGCTACTCCCTCTCGGCGACGGACACCCACGAGGCCTGTCCTGTCTGCCTAGGGATTCTGCACGCACGAAAAGCGCTGGAATCCCCCGACTCCTGCTCCCACTGCTGTCGGATGCCGGCGGTAATGAGGAAACGCCGCGCAGACACGTTGGCTAAATCTATGGCTAAGGCCGCGGCGCTGAAGGCCGCACGCTTCACGAAGCCGCTCGCTCCCGAGTCAGAGCTCGAGAACGTGGACCTGGAATGCAACGGTCAAGTCGGGGATGAGAACATGTCAGACTCCTCAGTTCCTGTCGAGGACTCGACGCCGGAAGTGTCTGACCAAGACGCCGAGTACGGTTGTAGAGGAGAAAAATTGGATTCTTCTCAGAACCTGGCGCAAATTCTACTGGAACCGGATGTGTCGGTCCCTGCTCTTTTCGACCTGTGCAGGTCGCATGGCCAGACCCCATGCCTCGCCAACAGGATACGAGGCTGGCGGGAAACTACTTCTATGCGAAGCAGCAACCGACGACGTCACAAAAAATGCCCATTTTCCCGGACTTCCTCATGGAGCTCACACGCTCCTGGGCGGAGCCCGGAGCTCCCATGACGCTGCCACTATCCCGACTCCTGGATGTCGCAGGAATGGAGGCAGCAGGTCTCGCCAGTGCACCCCCGATAGAGGAGACCCTGGCGGCTCATTTAGCCCCCGCAGCTACGGGGGCGAAGCTAGCGTTGCCCAGCAGAGCCTGCCGCGTTTCAGAGAAACAGCTCGAGAAATGCTACAAGGCTCAGGGCCTCATGGCTCGCGCAATGAACGCGTCGACTATGATGCAGGCGTACCTGGCAGAAAAACTACAGGAACTCCAGGCAACGACAAACGAACAAGCCGCAATGGAGGCCATGGAGGAGGCCTGCAGCGCCTCTGACTTCGTACTCCGCATGATGGGGACAATAGCCATCACGCAAGGCAGAGCAATGGCGGAAATGGTTGTCGCCCAACGCCATCTTTGGCTGACTTTATCGGACCTCTCGGAAAACCAGAGGTCCCCCTTCCTCCATCACCCGATTGAGCCAACGGGACTCTTCGGGGGAGCCCTGGAACGCATCCAGGCCAGGCTGGAACAAAGACGCAAACAGGCGGAAGCCCTCCGCGAGGGGCTGCCGAGGAAAAGCTTTGCACCTCCAAAGGAAGTTGTGCGTGGCCCCCCACGGAAGAGACCTGCTGGCGAAAGTGAGACTTTCCAGTATTGGCCAAGGGCCTCTTCACTGACCCCGTGTGGAAAGCAAATTCAAGCCTGATGAAACGGGACAAATTAATAATTTTACAGGTTTGCCCGCCCACGCGGTACGGGAACCTGACCTTCTGAGCCCAGTCTCCATTTGTAAAATACTACAAGGAGCTGGTGACATGTGTGCGCGGGTAGTTAACAGTACTTAATGGGGAACGCACAGCCAAGCCTTCTTAGGGGACTACTGATTGGCTCCTGATTTGTTCCTGATTCATTCCTGAGGCATTCCCTAGTTGTTAATAAAAGTGTGTGTACCAAGTATTACCAAAATGTCTGGTTGTGCTACAGGAAGGCAAAATCTGTACAGGAAAGGATGAGCAGTAGAGAAACCCACATGGGACTTTACAAGAGTTCTGGGCTGCATTTTCTCTTTTGAGTATAATGTGTCTATGTAAAAAAAGAACATTTTACAATAATGTGAGGGAGAACAGATTTCTTTTGTCTTGTGGAGTTTGAATCAGTCTGTAGCCTAGCCTGGACAAAGACTTTCACAGTTTCTCTCTGTTTTTCCTACTGGATGACTGATGTCACAGTTGATGGGGTACAAACTGATATTAGACAGAACATTACATTAAAGATGACTGAACTATCTCTTTAAGGCTTGCACTGTAAGTTTAAAATATTTTGAGATGAACTGGACAGAGACTATGCTGGTATAAACAGCATGTGCTTTGAAATCCACAGCATCCAACGCTGGACCTAAAGTGGCTACTCACTAGCTCATTTTTTAAAATAATTATTTATAGCATTAATGGACAAGATGTGAGAGACTCCCTGGACAGGTCATCAGTTCAACACAGAGCCACTAAACATACAAATGAATGTCGGGATCTAATTCAATTTGTAAGAACAGGCAATTATCCCGGTCACGGCATACCTCGTTTTGTCCCTGGGCAAGACACTTAACCCCGAGTTGCTCCCGGTAGGACAGGCAGCACCTTGCATGGCAGTCTACCGCTACCGGTGTATGAATGTGTGTATGAATGGGTGGATGGTTGGTACTGTGAAGCACTTTGGGGCCCCTCAAAGGAGGCTGGAAAGCGCTATATAAGTAAGCTCCATTTACCATTATTGCCTTGAAAATCTATATGTGAAACAAAATTTCCCTCCATTAAAATACAGTAAATGGCATTTTATTAGTGCATAACACTCGCAATAAATATGATTCCCAGTAGAACAGAGACATTATTTTTGCACAATAACATTGCTTGAAGTAGTATGGTGAAATGATATTGAAACAATAAATATTAATGAAGGAAGCTCTGTGTTTTTGTTTTTTTGTTTAGGTATTCAGGGACCTTTTCCCCCCGACCCAAATCATTCAGCAACTGGTGATTCTAAACTCACATAAATGCATAGCTTAACAGTAAGTTTGTCAAGAGGAATTGAGCAGTGAGTAGCCTTGTCGTACTTTAAAAAACAAACAAACATCTAAATTGAAATACAAACCAGTGAACTGATGGAACAGATTTTCCACAGCAGGTTTTGTTACAGGATTACTGGCACCAGTTGGAGGAGGTCATGGACATTTTTGTCAGTTGGTGTGTTTTCGTACCAAGCCTGCCCTGCCAAGCATCTGCCAGAATTAATGAATACCCACACTGCAAATGTGTGCATATAGCATGTAATGATGAAAGTGGCTGCAGCTCATTGCCAGACCAGCGTTCTCACATAATAACTTTGGCCTTCCACTGATGGGGAGTAAGCAACACAAATTGCTATGACGGTCCTATTAGTGTGCTAAAGTAATGTAATGTACCCATTTCCATCTGATGCCAGTTTACTTTAATAAGTTTTTAAATATTAGATCTTTGATCGAACCTCAGATCCAGGAGGAGCAATGCAGGTTGCATCCTGACCGTGGAACACTGGACCAGTTCTTTCCCTCACTAGGGTCCTCGGGGGTCACTGGAGTTTGCCCATCTATTCTTTGTTTTTGGACTTGAAGAAGGCAGCCATGTTTTTCAACGTACACTGTCGGGGGTGCTTCTTGAGCAGGGGTGGGCAATTATTTTTTCCATGGGGCCACATGAGAAATAGAAAATATTGTGGGGGGCCGGGCGAAATGACATAATTCAATACTGCATATTAATAGTATTTCTTTATTAAAAGCAGTAAATATCATTGTTTAGACAAACTGGTAAAAGTATTAGTTATGATTAATCAACAAAATAAAAAGCATGAGTGGACATTTTTGAGGGCTAACGTTGTCTTGTGACTTGACAACAATTCAATCATGCACATTGCGCATGTCTTGATTTACATATTGCATCATTTTGTACGTGAATTTTAAAAAGACATCAAAATTAAAGCAATGCAGTCCACAAATGAGGTAAAATTAGAAACTATGTTTTTGTTGTAACTCCCCTTACGGGGGCCGGTCAGAGTCAACCAAAGGGCCGCATGTGGCCCTGGGGCCGTACAATGCCCAGGTCTGTTCTTGAGTATGTGGTCCAATGCTATGGGCCATTTGTTTTGGCTTAAGTCTTGGCAGTGATGGATTTAACCTGACTTGTTTTTTTTTTAAATCAAAATATTTCTCAAACCACTTGATGGATTTGAATGAAAGTTTCAGTAAGTAATTTATGGCTGTAAATGTACAACACAGTGCATCTACTATTGTACAACTGTTAAATTTTTAGAGTCAACTGATTGCCACAGCTAACTGACCTTTGACCCCCCCAATTTAAAAAAAATAAAAATAAATAAATCTATGTGTCTATTTGTTTGTTATTTTAGAGATATTGAGCTAATTTTGGTGTAGTTGTAGCTGTGAGTCATTAACACATACTCCAAGCACTAAGATTTTATTTTGAAGGTTTAATCAAAATTCATATAATGTTCTCATTTCTTAACAAAAGACACTCTGACTCTAAGCAGCTGGCATATAAGCTAATAAATCTCCCAATGTTCATTTTACAGTATAATGAAGACCCTTAATGCATTTAATTAAATGAAACCATTCCGGTCATCTAACCTTTCATTTAGCTGATCTGCATTTCTGACCTAAATCTCAAGTGTGTATGATAGTGCTGTATTTATTTTCCTCAGGCAATCACACTTTTAGAGTGGAATCAGTTTAATTATTATTAATTTTGTTTTGTGCTTGAGACACGTTGCTATTATTTTGCCCTTTGGACATATTTTAGATTTTGGTTGACTAATTAACCTTTAATTGTTTCAAGCTGTGGCATTTTTCTGCCTACCTATAAATAGGATGGTCCCAAGGAGCTCATCCAGCTCTTTTTTTGTTGTTGCTTGCTCTCTGACCAAACTTGTATTTTTTTTTAGCTATTTCCCTCCAGCTCATCCTGTTGAAGATGAGTCTCCATGATCTGGGCTGCAGAAGCTATCCTCAGCCTAATCACGGCAGCACGGTGGCACAACTGGTAGAGCTGCTGCCTCTCAGCGAGCAGGTCCCCGGTTCAAATCCCGGTCCGGGGGCCTTTCTGGGTGGAGTTTGCATGTTCTCTCCATGCATGCGTGGGTTTTCTCCGGGTGCTCCGGTTTCCTCCCACAGTCCAAAAACATGCATGTTAGGCTGATTGGTAACTCTAAATTGACCCTGGGTGTGAGTGAGACAGGTCCCTCTTGTAAATGAGTCCCCGTGGCTCAACGAGGCTAGCCTGTATAAATAAAGGTTGAATGAATGAAATACTTTGTAGTTTGTTAACATTTTGTCTCTTTTTTGTTGTAACTTTGGCCTGGTGGGACCAGTTGTCTTGTTTTTACTATTTCTTTTGCTATAGGTGTTTTTAAAGTTTTTTTTTTCTTTCTAGTTTTAGTCTGTTACCAGGAGCATTTTTTTAACAGCCCTGTAAAGCAGGGGTCTCAAACTCGCGGCCCGCGGGACAATTGCGGCCTCCGGGACAATGTCTAGTGGCCCCCACCCTGATATGAAAATAGAATATTAGTGCGGCCCACAGGGGGACCTCTGAAGGAAGTCCTGCCTGACGTTTCTTGTCATGGCTGACATTTGGTGCTAGGCTAAGCTACACCGACCTCATGCACACTATGCTTGTAACAACAGTGTGGCAGATGACAAACAGTCTGGCACCAGTTGCCTTTTTTTGCAGTCACCATTCCGGTACTTTCTACCATTAACAAATGCCACGCTCAAACGCAGAGAAAGGCGACTGCTACCGGGTTGTTCGTCATCCGCTGCGCTGTTGTGACAAGTTGAAGCGGTAATGACGTCACGTGTCGAGACGTTCTCCATACATTGCTAGCTGGCTAAAGACTTCTATGAAACTTAGAACAAGAGCGACGCCAAGTGGAATAAACTAAATTTGGTCACACTCATCATGTCTTTGTCAAAGCCAAAGCCTGCAGGGAAGAGAAAGATAGGTGACGAGCACAGACAATTTCAGCAAAGGTGGGAGACGCAGAATTTCTTTGTTGAGCACAGGGGGATCCTGACATGCCTTATTTGCGATGAAAAAGGTGCAGTGCACAAGGTATACAACCTGAAACGTCATTATTCAACTAAACATGCTGTTTAGTTGATATATCTTGCATAATACAAGGGGGATGAGAAAGCCAACCGGGTTGCCAGCCTTAAAACATGTCTAGTGAGGCAACAAGATTTCTTCAAGAAAGCAAAAGAGAATGCTGCAGCAGTCGAAGCTAGCTATATGGTTAGTGAGATGATTGCTAAGGCGGGAAAACCATTCACAGAAGGCGAGTTTGTAAAAAAATGTATATTACCGGCTGCAAGTATAGTTTGTCCAGAAAAGAAATGTCAGTTCAGCACCATCAGCCTTTCTGCCATCACAGTGGCAGAGCGCATTTCTGACCTGTCAAGTGACATTTATCATCAGCTGTGTGAGAAAGCCAGATGTTTTGATGCATATTCAGTTGCTCTTGTTGAGAGCACAGACAAAACTGACACTGCTCAGCTCACAGTTTATGTCTGTGGTGTTGATTGCAGTTTTGACGTGACAGAGGAGTTGCTCAGAGTAATTCCAATGCATGACCAGACCACCGCTCATGGATATTTTGCCAGCTGTGTGATGCCATTGAGAATGCTGGTTTGCCATGGAATAGGTTTGTTGGAATAATAACCGACGGAGCACCATCAATGACGGGGAGGAAAAATGGACTGGTGGCACTTGTTTACAGAAAGCTTGAGGAGGAGGGTGTAGAAGAGGCCATTGCTCTGCACTGCATTTTCCATCAGCAGGCCCTTTGCAGCAAATGCCTGAAGTGTGACAACGTGATGTCTGTTGTTGTGAAATGCATCAACCACATCAGATCCAGGGGCTTAAAGCACAAGAGGTTCCATGCTTTTTTAGAGGAAATGCAGTCAGAATATGAAGATGTGTTCTATTTCACCGAGGTACGTTGGCTCAGCAGGGGAAATGTCTTGAAAAGATTTTTCGAAATAAGAAGAAGTGAAAGCCTTCATGGAGAAGGATGGGATGGCTGTTCCCGAGTTGAATGATCAGAAATGGCTCATGGACTTAGCTTTTCTTGTCGATATCACACATGAGCTGAATGTACTAAACAAAAGTTACAAGGTGAGGGGCAGCTTGTCAGTGCTACCTATGACAATGTGAGAGCATTCTCCACAAAATGTGTGTTATGGAAAGCCCAGCTCTCTCAGACAAACCTTTGCCATTTCCCAGCATGCAAGGCACTTGTGGATGCAGGCACACCATTCAGTGGTGAGAAGTATGTTGATGCTATTTTGAAGCTAATTTGGTCACAGATTTGCAGACTTCAAGACGCACAGAGCCACTTTTCAAAATTTTGCAGACCCCTTCACCTTTGATGTGCAAGATGCCCCTCCTGTGCTTCAAATGGAGCTTATTGATCTGCAATGCATCTCTGACCTCAAGGCCAAATTTAGGGAGGGGAATGGAAAAGCAGACAAGCATGGGCAATTTTTGAGAGAATTGCCCCCCAGCTTCCCCGAGCTTTTCTGAATGCTCAAGCGGACCATGTGCCTTTTTGGGAGCACATATTTGTGCGAAAAGTTCTTCTCCCCCCTGAACTTTAACAAGTCAAAGTACAGGTCCAGACTTACTGATGATCGTCTTTAAGCCACACTGAGGGTCTCAATTGCCTCCTCTCTCAAGCCAAATGTGGCTCAGATATGTGAGAGGAAGCATTGTCAAGTCTGGCAGAAAGGAGTAAAGCTGGAGAAACCATTTTCTGAAGAACTGTTCATGATCTTCATTCAATGTTCCATTAATGTGTTCAGGACAGTTCATGTATTGGAGAAATCATTAACTGTTGATGACATTTGAGGAAAAAAAATTTAAATGTTTTTTGTGGAATCCTTTATGCAGTCCAGCCTCACCCAGACTCTGCCTCCAGCGGCCCCCAGGTAAATTGAGTTTGAGACCCCCGGGTAAATTGAGTTTGAGACCCCTGCTTTAAAGGGTTGGCCCACTGCTGTACACTTTTGTTCTGTTTTACCGGCTCACCAGGTCCATCTTTCAGCTGATGCTTTGGGTTTTTGTGGACAAGGGGGTGGGGGTTCATGGCCTTCTCTTTTTTCCTTATAGCTCAGTGCCCAGGAAGAGAAGACCTTTAAATAAATTTAACGTTGAACCCTCTTGTTTTGAGTCTGTGTCCTATGTTGTGTTCTTGGTGAACGTAACATTTTATTTGATTAAAAATAAACTGTACAGTGTTTGATTAAAAATAAAATTAAGCTGAATGAATGCTGTCTTTCTCAGTTGGATTGAACAATCTCTTGAAGTGGCTTCACTAGTAAATCCCTCACACAACTTTTTGCTTGTTATCACATTTGTGATTTGTTTTAATAGATACCCAGGTGTCTGACTAAAACACAAGAAACCAACAAGTAAAAGGGTGTGACTTTTATTTACAATGTGATAATACAAGAACTTGGGAATTAACTGCAGGAAGAGACACAGGGTATCTTTGCTGAAAACAGGGACGTAAAGATAGTAATCCAAGGATTTGACTCGTATGGACTTACTTGATGTTTTGTATTTATTGATGTCGAATTGGATCCAGATGAGTATGACGGGTGAAGCAAACCAAGGAGATCAGATAAGAAGTGAGTATGGGTTGAAGGTACCAGAATGAACCTTAGAGCAGGTTGGTAGTTGAATGTCTCTCTTGAAAATGAGTTATGGTGGCTCAATGAGACTACCTGTATAAATAAAGGGTAAATGAAAAAATAAAGTCGAGTAGTTCTTCTTTACAGAGGCTTGTAAAGGGAAAAGGCTCGCAGAGGTAGTTCCAGGTGCAGGGAGGCAAGAGAAGGCACAAGGTTGAACCAGGATGATGAGGCGACTGGTTTCAGGAAATTACTAGAGGTATGCGCAGAAAACAGTTTGTCAGCGCATAAAGTTTTGAACCAATGCTAGACTGGACACTACCATAAATTGGACAATGTGCCATCAGAGTCCAAATGTTTCCCAAGGCCTTAAGTACTGAAGTCTTCTCACTAGTAAAGTAGTGCCATCTGTAAGTAATCAGTTTCCTCCTGCCACTCAGGAATTGAAAACAAATACAGGTAGTCCTCGACTTACGACGGCCTCGACTTACGACGTTTCGAGGTTACAAATGCCTTCCCATTGAAAAGTATTGTTCGAGTTACGCTGTTTATGCGCCTTTACACCAGATAATACGGTACCGAAACTCACCGGAGGACAGCGGAAATTTACAGGAGGTTTACAGGAGGGAGGGGGGAGAGTAGCTTCAGTGGAAAATTACTACAGACCTCATTGTTTGTACAGGCAGACCGGAGCAGAGACGGGTGGATGGTGTCACCAGACGGCAGAAAACAGCAGAGCTAAACCGGAGGAGCAAGAGCTAACATGCTAACAGACCTTGCTGTAAACGCTGTGGACCGCGTGAAGCTGGAAGTTGCAGAGCTCGGAGGAGCAAGCGCTAACATGCTAACAGACGGAGGAAGAATTCACCAGCATACCAGTAGGTTATTAACTCTTTTTTTCCTTCATTATGGCTCCTAAATGTATGTGGTTTTTGATAATTATGTAGGGTAATGTGTTAGGATAGGCTACGTGCTTGGTAAAATAAAGTACTGTACGTATGAGGTGCCGTTTGGACGTATTTTCTGACTTACATCGATTTTCGAGTTACGAACGGGCGTAGGAACGGAACTGCGTTGTAACTCGGGGACCATCTGTATCTAGAACTACAGAATCTAGAATCCCTATTGGTGTAAGGTGCCATCAGATTAGATGATAAAAATAATTAGTTTATTTTACATGTAAACTCATTTTCCAAGAGAACTTCTTCCCAGCCAAACAACTTTTACTGGAGCTGAACAGCATTCATCTCTTGAAGCTGTACTTTTTAAGATAAAGCCATTGCTCAATATCTTAGAATAATCTCTGACTACTGGGGCAAAGATACAGAGGTCTTGGTTTTGAATAGACCACAGGGTAACATGTGTTGCACAATAAGAAATACACATCTGTTTCTTTGTATTTATGTTCAAAGGTTTGGATCAGTTTATGGTTTTCTGTGCTTGAGACATTTACAACTGATGAAAAGTATATACATGTAGTCCTCGACTTACGACGGTCTCGAGTTACGACGTTTCACGATTACGAACGCCCTCCCATTGAAAAGCATTGTTCGAGTTATGTGGTTTATGCACCTTTACACCAGAAAATACGGTACAGAAACGAAACTTACAGGAGGGAGGGAGGGGGGAGCTTGATGCACTGGAAACTTCTGGAAACTTACAGGAGACCTCAGGCAGACCGGAGCAGAGGAGGTCAGGAGGGGCTAATATACTAACTCTGGACCGCTGGACCGCGCATGGAAATACAGGAGACCTTATTTTTTGGAGCGGAGGTTTACGAGGCAGAGAGGTTAGAGCTGAGCAACGAGCTAACATGCTAGCAACGAGCTAACATGCTAACAGCCATTGCTGTAAACATTGTGGACCGCGTGAAGCTGCAGGAGCTCAGAGGTGCACGAGCTAACATGCTAACAGACGGAGGAAGAATTGACCAGCTCGCAGTAAGAAATTAACTTTTTTTCCTTCATTATGTCTCCAAATGTATAGGTTTTTTGATAAATATGTAGGGTAATGTGTTAAGTGCTTGGTAAAAATACAGTACTGTACGTATGAGGTGCTGTTTGGATGTATTTTCCGACTTACGACGATTTTTGAGTTACGAACAGGCGTAGGAACGGAACTCTGTCGTAAGTCAGTGACTACCTGTACATCGTTTATAACAGATTGAGCTCTGACCACATCTGGGAGCCATCAGTTTTTATCCATCTTTAGTGAAAAGAAAGCAGCACCCATGTCAAGTGCAAATCTTTACATTTTATTTTTTAAGTTTTTTTTTTAAAGGTTTTACTCAGATTGAAATGTCAAAGATCTGCAGAAAATGGCTCAAACTCATTGTGATGGCTCATGAAGTGATGGAAGCACAGCTGTGTGGGTATGTGGGGCAAGTTGAAGGGTCAAGGATGGCAAGTTGCAGAAGTGGGGTGAAGATGTTTATTGTGACAGATGGTACCTCACTGATGCATTCAGGTCACAGAGGGCAGAAAGTTATTCATGTGTATGGATGGATGGACTTGCAGAGAGCTCCTTCAAATGTTTTTCTCCTTTCTTTTAGGGTGGAAAAATACTTTCTCTTAGCCTTTCACATAATGCGATCATTATTTTTTTCACCACAGACATATAAAGGTGCTTTACTGTAGTTAGTGCTTGTCTTTAAAATCTGCCCACTGACCATTGTGTTGATTTGTTTCTAACAGAGCCTATCAATAGTTTCATTTTCCAAGTTACCAGATGTCTTAACATTGTAAATTCTGGCATTATTGTGTTTTTGAGTTGTGCTTAAGACTAAATTGTGTTTCTACCATAATTAGATCAGGCAAAAACATATCCACATTCAATCTAGTTTATGATTTAATGTCACTTTTCTTATTTAGCGTTCATGGTTCTCAACTGGAAAAAGTGGAATACTCACTCTGCGAATAGGGGTGAGTCTACTTCAAGCAAAGGGGTTTTAATATCTTGGTTTATTATGTGTGGACAGGATAAAGCAAGAGATGGAGTGAAAAATCAGTTTTGATTTATTGGTTTATCTATATTCCAGCCCTCACTTATAATCATGACAGAATCACTTATCAATCATGACAGAAATAACGAGATCCTGGATACAAGCAGCTGAAACAGACATCCAACAGACATGGCCAAGCTAAAAACACATCAAACATTTGTTCTGCTAATTTTTTTTTTTTTAAATTTTTTATTTATCAGGAGAACATACAACAATTAACAATACATATATTTTACGAAACTTACATGACTTCTCCAAATAAAATTTTTTTTTCTCCCCTCCCCTCCCTCCC
>JBBPBX010057584.1:0-22381 GCA_038048925.1 Garcialebias charrua
ATACACGAAAAACAGTTTCCTGGCCGTCACAAATCGAATCGGTCATCATCATGTACCCAGAATGCATCGCTTCAGTTTTCCAATAAACAGTTTTAAAATTACTTTATTGATTCTTCTTTAATGAAAAATCTCCAAAAAACAAAAGAAAAAGACAAAGGAGCAGCCGAAATAGCAATCCACACATTAAACAACTTTTAAAATTTTGGACCCTGAGTGAAAGGTATATTTTAATAGATGACACCCCGAGCGAATCATTGTTTAGAGGTAGGATAAGGTGTATTACAGTCTATACGCCTGTAGTTGGTGGTCTAGTGCAGGAATTGCATAATGCTGCTGGCTATGAATTGTTGAATATAAATAGCGGGTTAGATTAGCTTCCCCTGATTATCATAAGGCATTTGTGCTTTTGAAATTGTGGACCTAAAAAAATTGAAATGTGCTTTAGAAATTGTGCAACAAATTTTTTGATTAGCGTTTCTCTCCACTGTAAATATGGTATTAGAGGACCAGCATTACAGTGGGTATCTAGCTATTTGAAAGGCAGGAAACAGTTTGTACAAATAAAAAATGTAAGATCTAACCTCTGCAATATCACATATGGAGTTCCTCAAGGCTCTCTACTTGGACCAAAGTTATTTATTTTATATGTGAATGACTTGGTAAATGTGTCAAGACTCCTTAAATGTGTCCTTTTTGCAGATGATACCACATTTATTGTTTGGGTAAAGATATATAATGGATGCTGGAGTTGATGAAGACAGAATTGGTCAAAATACAAACTTGGTTTAAACTTAATAAATTATTACTAAATCTAGATAAAACTAATTACATGATATTCAGTAATAAAAATAAAACTGTTGATGTTCCATTTAAAATTGAGGGTGTTGAGATTTGTAGAGTGAGGCCGGTTCCGGGTTCTGTGAGGTGCGGACGTGGGGAATGAGCTGCTGCTGAAAACTCTAAACTTGTGGGTAAGTATTATGATAAAGCTTTGGTAAGTCCATCCATCCATCCATCCATCCATCCATCTTCTTCCGCTTATCCGGGGTCGGGTCGCGGGGGTAGCAGCCTAAGTAGGGAGGCCCAGACTTCCCTCTCCCCAGCCACTTGGAGCAGTTCCTCCGGGGGAATCCCAAGGCGTTCCCAGGCCAGCCGAGAAACATAGTCCCTCCAGCGCGTCCTGGGTCTTCCTCTGGGTCTCCTCCCGGTGGGACATGCCCGGAACACCTCACCAGGGAGGCGTCCAGGAGGCATCCTAACCAGATGCCCGAGCCACCTCAACTGGCTCCTCTCGATGTGGAGAAGCAGCGGCTCTACTCCGAGTCCCTCCCGGATGACTGAGCTTCTCACCCTATCTCTAAGGGAGAGTCCAAATATGGAGTGGTAAGTCCATATTTATTTAAATAAACTATATAATTAAATGTAAGATCATTTTAAAAAGGTATTAAAATTTGATAACCGATCTTTTTTTCCCTACTATTTCAACAAACTGGACGGGAAAACGTCGGAGAGCCTTGAGTTATTTATCGACGATTATTTTGAAAGGTTTGTCATGAGCGACACTAATGCTACATCCGGTGCGGCTAGCGAGTCGGCTAGCGAGCCGAAGCCCAACGCGAAACGGTACCGACAGGGAAGCTCTGATAGCGTTTCAGAACCGTCAGTGGATAATTCAGGCTTCATAGTAATTCTGGAGTCAATTGATCAAAAGTTGTCTAGCTTGGACGCCCGGCTAGCGTTAGTAGAGGAGCTACAGAAGGAAGTGAAAAGTTTGAGACAATCACTGGAATTCACCCAGGAGCAGGTAGCATCTTTAGCTAATGAAAACATTGAGCTAAAGGGCAGGGGTGCAACTACATATTTTTGAGGTGGATGCGAAAACATCAACGGCGCCCCCCCCCCCGCGCGCCCCCGCGCGCTCCCTTTACCTGCCGCCTCATACAGCTTTCCTCCCTTAGTCATGCACTTAGAAAATACAGTAGCAATATTACAGATTTTTTTATGTTACATATCATATCAGGTGATAATTTCAATGATAAACAAATAAGAAGTTTAATAAAGTAAAAATGTATAACAGTAGTGGTAATCAGTGCTCAACATTTTATGTAGTGAAAATATGAAATCTTAACAGCCTGGAGTCCATGTCAGTGTTTTAACATTTATGACATTTAAACTGTTACTTTCCGTGAAAGAAGACAATGAAAAATGGTCATCAGAAATTCAAACCATCATGGTATACAGTATAGGTTTTTGTTGCTTCCCTAATGTAATTATTCCTACCTGATGCTATCACTTGTCTCCTCTATCACTGACCTCGTGTCTGTCTCCTTCACCCTTTGTCTGTGGCATTCTGCACTGTCATATGGTCAAAAAAGCATTATATATTAGTTGTAAAAATTACAGATCTTAATACAGTTTTTAAAAATAATGTTTACATGTTATTGCTTGGGATTAAGTAGCTGTTCCCTCACTTCCACCTGCATTAGACCAACCTGTTGCCTTCCCCAGTCTGTCCTGATTCCTCTGTCATCTTCTCTTCCTTCTCTCCATCCTCACAGCTGAATGACATTAATTTTGTGTTAAGTAGGTTTAAAAATACAGCAGTCAAACCACAATAGAAATTAAACTTTAATTTAAATCATCTCCTTGTTGGATAACAGTTACTGACTGTACATTTCATCTAATCTGACTTACCAGATACATCACAACACACACCACTGTAGTGATATTAAATAAGACATTTAAACTCAAGTGTCCCTCTGCCAAAAAGGTTGGTAACATGGGTCACCAACCTTTTTGAGTCTCAGGGCTATAGTGACACTGAGGACTAATTTGTCTGATACACACATAAACTTGTACAACTCATCTTTAATTAAAGAATCAATAATAATAAATGTACATATGAGTGTATAAATTGCAGCACTGGAACATAGCTGGGAACTGCCACCACAACAGTTTAGCTTGTGTTAATGTTTCCTGAGTTTTATTTAGGTCATTCTTACACTTAGTGTGTGGATGTGTGGGACATGTATAAAATATTCATAAAAATATTAAACAAATCACGTCTTTAGGGGAGGCTACATTTATTTAACAGCCAAATATGGGACGATTCCTATTAGGCTAGCTTTAGCTAACCTGAATATTTTACAACCCTCCTGTCCTGCTCATACACTGACAGTACTTACCTAATATCTTTTAACCACATTGAAAGGCTTTTTTTTCATCCTTCCAACAACTTCCTTTTCCTGTTTTGCGCCCTGGATAGTTTTTCTGCCGCTCCAAAGTCAAGTGCACGAGTGAAAAAAAAAAAAATAAATAAATAACGTGCCTGTGTGCGTTCTCTAGGGGTGCGTGTTCACAGCACCTGTGTGTGAAGGGAGAGCAGAGAGATAGGAGGAGGGAGGTGAGGGAGCAGGGGGGGGGCGCCTAAGCAGTGCTGTTTCCCTGTTATTGATCATTTCATGCAGTTAAAGAAGATGCCTGCTAGAAAAACATTTTTTCTAGAGACGGTTTTGGCGCCCCCTGTAGGGCAGGGCCCGTATGCCTTGCATAACCTGCATAGTGGCGATTTGCGACCCTGCTAAAGGGGACAGTTGGACAGCTTAAAGATCAGAAGTTGCAGCTTTCCTGTGATAATAAAATTTTTAAAGAGTCTGTATTAGATATCCAAGCTAGAAGTATGCGGGATAATGTTGTTTTCTCTGGGATTCCGGAGGGAGCGGAGGAGAATCCGGAGGCCTCGGTTCGGGACTTCTTCAAAAATCAGCTAAAGTTGCAGAGTGAAACAATTAATGCCATTACTTTTCATTGAGTTCACCGCCTCGGTGCTAAACGGCCGGGGAACAGTAGACCGTGCCCAATAATAGCTAAATTCGAACATTATAAACAAAAGGAAGAGGTTAAAAGCCGAGGTAGGGAACTGCGTAACACAAACTTTAGCATGAACGATCAATACCCTGCAGAAATTGTGAGTAGGAGGAAAGTTCTGTTTCCGATAAGAAAGAAAAATATAAACGAAGGAAGAAGAGCTAACATCTCTGTGGATAAACTCTACATAAACGGTCAGCTGTTTAGAGATCCAGAAGCTACTCCTTGGCTTTATTAGCCATATGATCAAGGTAAGAACTATATCGGTTGCTAATATTGATTAATATTATTAAATATAGTATTTGTTAATATTACTTACCAGATATATTTAATTTTTTTTCAGCACAGCTCGGTGGTGGGACACACTCAGATAGTGGTGATACACAAGGTGGGATGACACTTGATGTGGTAAGAGGGTCATTTTGTTGTTTTTTCTTATCTGAATTATGTATCCATGTATATCATTTCTCTTTGTTTTCTTGTCTATATTTTTCTAACTTAACAATTATCAGCGCACAAGCACAAGGGTTCACATACGTCTTTATATATCCATACAATTACTTCATAAATGAAAACTTCCCTGATTCATTTTCAAAAGAAACAGCAATTACTCTATTTAAAAATAATATATAATTAATCACTTAAGGGATATGTATTTGTCTGGATCTATTATTATCTTTTATATTAGTGACATTGGGTGTGGTTTAGCTATATTATTATTAGCACAGGTATGGGTACCTTAGGGTTTGTCACATGGAACATTAATGGAGCCGGTAGCCAACGTAAAAAATATAGGATTTTTAACCAGATTAAAAGACTAAAGGCAGATGTTGTATTACTCCAAGAAATTCATAAATTGGCCTCAACTGTGGATGAGCTAAAGTCTTCTGAGTTTCCTAATGTATTCTCAGCCTGTTATAATTCAAGACAAAGAGGGGTAGCAATTTTAATACATAAAAACGTTAACTTCAAAGTATTAGATCAGGTTATAGACCCACAAGGTAGATATATAATATTAAAGTTATCAATATTTAGACAAAATTATTGCATAGTTAGCATATATGGGCCGAATGTAGATGACGATGCTTTTTTTCACGATTTTTTTTTCCATTCTATCAAATCACATGGATTCCTCATTAGTAATGGGAGATGATTTCAACTTTGGTTTCGATGACAAAATAGACAGACTGAATGCAGTGGGAACTCAACGCAGTTGGCAATCTATAAATATAGTTAAACAGTATATGAATGATTATGGACTCTGCGATGCATGGCATACTTTTCACCCTGATAGCAAAGAATATTCTTTCTTTTCACATGTGCATCACTCATATTCTCGTCTTGATTATTTCATAGTAAGCAATTCATTGCTGACCAACATTTCAGACACTAAGATACACACTATTGCTGTCAGCGATCATGCACCAGTTACTCTAAATTTAGATAATAAAAAAGAAACAACAAAAAATATAAATTGGAGATTAAATACATCACTGCTTCAAGAGGAAGAATTTTTGCAATACTTTAAAAAAGAATGGACATCATATTTAGAGTTTAATGACTTGCCAGGAACTTCAGCATGTACACTTTGGGAGGCTGGGAAAACAGTCATGAGAGGTAAAATAATATCCTATTCAACAAATAAAAAGAAAAAAGAAAATAAACGTATTGAGGAATTAGAGAAATCCATTAAACTATTAGAAGGTCTACAAGGAGAGGAAACACAGCAAAAGCTACGCAAATTAAAATTAGAACTAAATGAATATATTGATAAGAAAAATAAATTCTTGATACAAAGACTTAGATTAGATAATTTTGAATACGGTAATAAATCAGGGAGCTTTTTAGCTAATCAACTCAAATTAAACAAAGAAAAAACATCTATATATGGTATTAAAGATAAACATGGAAATATAATTCATGATGAGGGAAAAGTAAACGATGTTTTTAAAGATTTCTATAAAACTCTATACACTCCTCAAATAAATCCATCTAATGAGGATATTAATGAATTCTTGGAGAAAGTAACACTTCCAAAACTAGATATTAGTCAATCATCAAAACTAGACTCACCATTAACATCAGATGAGCTCCATGAAGCAATTAAAAGCATGCCTAATAAGAAATCTCCAGGTCCTGATGGATATCCAGTAGAATTCTATAAAAAATTCTGGGATATACTGGAACCGATATTTTATAGAGTGCTACTTGAGTCAGAAGAAAATGGCAGGCTACCAACACATATGAATTCAGCCAACATTAGTCTCTTATTAAAACCAGGCAAAGACCCAGTATTACCTACCAGTTATCGTCCAATCTCTCTTATTAATGTTGATGTTAAAATAATTTGTAAAGTCTTATCTAAAAGACTAGAGAAGATAACTCCTGTTATTATACACCCAGACCAAACCGGATTCATAAAAGGAAGACACTCAAACACAAATACACGCAGATTATATAATGTAATAGAGTATTCGTATTTTAAAAATATTGAAACAGCTATTTTTTCTTTAGATGCTGAAAAAGCATTCGATAGAGTAAATTGGAATTTCTTATTTGCTACCTTAAATAAATTTGGATTTGGGAATTACTTCATTAACTGGTTAAAAATATTATATAGCTCACTAACAGCGTACGTCAGGACAAATAATCAATTATCTTCAAGCTTCTGTTTACAGAGGGGCACCAGGCAAGGTTGTCTACTTTCACCAGCATTATTTGCTATTTTTATTGAACCTTTAGCAGTAGCAATACATAGTTCCCATGTGACGTCACATCTGTGGGTTGTCCTGTTTGACCCTCTCACAGGAAGGCTTAAGCAGCAGTTGGAGCGCGTTCTAATGGATGTCCATTTTTCACGTTGTTTTTTTTGTTAATTTCTAATTAATTGCAATGGTTACTGCGTGTTGTGTCAGTGGGTGTTCCAGTCGGGTAGACGTTTGGGCAACGCGCAGGTTTCACTTAATCAAAAAAAAAGTAAACGTGAAGGATTTATCTCATCGGAGAAGCTGGACTGCAGCCCTCTCTCTGAGTCTGGCTCGGATCTGCTCTGGAAGACGTCGTCCTTTTGGCCGGTAAACAAAATATTCTACATAAATCATTTTGTGAAACTATGTCAGAACAATGTTAGAGTACAACTGTCTGTGTGTTAGAGCTGTTTTTTTTAATTATTATTTAGCGACACCGTCTTGCATGCTGTGGCTAGCTTAGCATCTCGCTAACGGACAACGGCCTCCTCACGGTCCACCGGGACCGGCGGGGAGACCGTCCCAGTGGGAGAAGGAGGACGGGAGCCAAGTCGTGCGGGCGACGCGTCGGTCCCATGGGACGTGCCCCCGCGGCCGCGACGGATCCACGCCGTCCGACCTGAGCTGGAGGGACCCTCCGCTCCAGTGCTAACAACATGCTAACTTCCAACACGGTAACACTCAAGTGCTGGTTCTGGTCTGTGTTCAGCCTGGACTGTTTGTTGGCTGTGTGTTATTTTAGTTAAACCTTTTTTTAGCTGGTTAGATATGATTGAGACAGTTTACACATCTTTTTTGGATTTAAAGCTGTGAAGCTCTGCGCTGTGAAGCCGGTGTGCTGTGAAGCCGGTGTGCGCTCTTTGTAGTAATTAAATAATTAATGATATCGGAGTAACTACTTTGTGACAAGTTGTCTGATTCGTCTGCCATGATTTCTTTCTCAAACTCATTTAACTCGACCACTGCCAGTTTGCTCTTGTTCCTTGGTGAAGCTGTGGTAGCTCGTGTTTTTGTCCGTATAATTTGCTCTGGCTGTTCGCCATCTTTGCCTTCTCTGCCTTCAGATGTGGTGCGGAAACCGGTTTGCGCAATACTGGGGGCGTGTCTGGGAACTATGTATAAGGCAAAGTGCTGATATTAAAACCATAAAGGGTAGAAACATAGAACATAAAATTAGTCTTTATGCTGACGATGTTTGGTTTTTCTTGAGAACTCAGGCAACTCAATATCTAATGTTATCAAATTAATAAACTCATTTTCAAAAGTTTCTGATTATTCTATAAACTGGACAAAATCTACAGTTCTTCCAATAAATTGCGTGTTTAATAATTCTCTTAATGAAAGACTACAATCAGGTAACATTAAATATTTAGGTGTTAATATCTCTCCTAAATTGGAGATATTTAATACAATCAAATCATATCCCACTATTAAAGAAAATTGAAGACGATCTTACTAGATGGAGATCTCTACCAATATCACTTATGGGAAGAGTTGCCTCAGTAAAAATGATGGTGCTGCCGAGAATAAATTATTTATTCTCAATGATTCCAAATAAACCTTCAACTGAATGGTTTAAGTCCCTGGACTCTTCTATATCTAAATTCCTTTGGAAAAATAAAACTCCACGTATTAGTTTAAAAACATTACAGAAATCTAAAGATACCGGAGGATTAGAACTTCCAAACTTTTATTACTACTATTTAGCCAACAGGTTACAATATATATCAAATTGGTTAAAACCGAATGCATTAGATGAAACTTGGATAGATATAGAACAAACTTTATGTAATAATATTAGGATTTCGGATCTACCATTTATTAGTATCAATATAAAAAAACATGTCTGCTTTAAAAGTATCAGTATTAGCTCATCTCTGACAGCATGGTGGGAATATCTGAAAATGACAAAGTCTTCACTACTCCCATGCAGACATACGCCTCTCTGGAACAATCCTGACATTCAACAAGAAAATAATATGTTAAATTTCCCAGGTTGGAGAATGAAAGGAATTGAATGTCTGGAAGACATATTTGAGGGTATAGACTTTATTCCATTCAATAAATTAATAATACAATATGACATTGATAATAAATATTTCCTACAATACCAACAAATTAAGTCTATTGTAAAAAAGAAATTTAAGCTTAATAAAACATTGTTGGAAACACCAACATGTGTGTTAGAGTTCATTAATCTTCAACCCCCCAAATTATTATCTAAAATATACAAAAAACTGTCTAGAATCGATGACTCAATAACACTACCTGTTGAAAAATGGGAGTCAGATTTATCAATCAACTTTGAACAAAAAATTTGGTCTCAAGTATGTCTAAATACTTTTAAATTGACTAGAATCTCCAATTTACAATTAATACAATATAAGGTTCTCTATAGAGTACATTATACAGGTCAGAGAATGTTTAAGATGGGTTTTACACCATCTAACAACTGCTCACAGTGCAAAGGCAATATACCTGATGATTATATTCACGCACTCTGGTTCTGTCCACCCGTTCAGAGGTTCTGGGTACAGGTATGTGAAGACTTGTCTAAATGTTTGAAACTTAATATCCCACTCTCTCCATCTGTTTGCTTATTGGGTATCTTTGAAGATGTTATACTAGAAAAAAATACATCCTGTATGCTCTTCACTGCCTTATGCATCGCAAAGAAAACCATACTCGTAAATTGGAAAAATAAAAATAATCTTAGCATTAATCAGTATAAAAATCTTCTGTTAGATCATATTAGTCTTGAAACAGCATCTGCCGACACATCGGATCAATCTATTTGGCATTCTTTGATCGGCTCCGTTACGTAGTGAGGGTGGGGGTCTGGGATCTGGCCTTGTGGGGCATTGGGGCTGGTGGGGGGGAGGTTGGGGTTTAGGGCGCCGGGGGGGTTGGGGCTGCTTAGGCGGGGAGGACCCTGCCTTTGACCTGGGGAGGACCGGGGGGGTTCTGGGGGATGTCTGCCGGGGGCGGCATGCGGGCCCTCTGGTGGTCGGCGGCGGCGGTCATGGGTCGCCGGTCGGTGACCCGGCTGTGCTGGGGTGGTTTCGGGGTGGGCGCCGGGAGCTTGGGATTCTGGGGGCGTGTCGTCCCCGGGCTTGGGCCTGTGGGGGTCGGGGGTCTTGAGCTCTGGCGGGCGGGTCGCCGGGCTATGGGCTGGCTGGCGCTCTGGTGCCCGGCTCTGGCCGGGGGCCCTCGGCTCGCTGGTGGGTTGGGGGTTCATGTGCTGGGGGTTGGGTGTCTGGGGGCGTGACTGGTGGCCAATGGGAGGGGGGCGGGTAAACCCAGTCTGGGTGTCTAATGTGTTATGTGTTCTGAAAGTTGTTAATATGAAGGGTGGGTGTAGTATTTCTTCTGGGGTAGGGACTAAGTGGATGTCCTTGATGATGGTCTTGGACTATGCTTGGCCGGTGTGTGGGCCCTGGTTGGGGTCTGTTCTCGGTGCTTCCTGGCTCTGTCGGCAGTTGGGCGGGCGCTCTTGGCCGTGTCGTCCATATGGGATTTTGTGTCTTCTTGGACGGCGGGCTGACTGCGGTTTGCAGGGGTCGTGGCGGCCCTGGTGGGTGTGGGCTGTTGGTTCTGCTGTTGGCGGCCCTCGGGACCGTGTCCCTCTCTGGTCTTGATTCAATGGCCCGGCAGTCGGAGAGGTGTTTCCTTTGCCTCGCTCCTTGGGTGGACCTTGGCGAACTGGGGGGGGGGTACGCAGGGTCAGCGGGGGAGCTGACTCGCTGCGGGAGCACTGTTCCTGCAGATATTTTCTCCCCATCCCTCACCACGCACCTCCGCCCTCTTCATCTTAAATTAATACATGTAGGGAATTTGAGTCTCGGGTGTGCTACAACGGTTTTACATCTCTGTTGTACAGAACCACCTGGGACTCAATTTTATATACACTTTAGACATTCATTCATAAACATCCTCATAAAAGTCACATATAGGGAATGGAGTGAGCACTAAGGTTATGGGTGGCGGGATGACACCACTCTCGCCCCCATGCCTATGCTCACTCAACATTATGCATTTAGACAATAAGGGCCTGGGTTAGAGTTGGAGTGGAGAGGAAACTGGTACAATGCCAGCCTTTGCTCCTTCTCTTTCCTTTTTAAGTACACTTTAGAACAACACTCACCAACAGTACATTTGGGGACGGGGGTGTATGTGTCGGGGTCTTGATTTGTTAATTTCAATTTTATTTATTTATGTATTTATTTATATATATATATATTATTTATTTATTTTTCTCTTACCCCCCTGGTTGCCTGGCGGACATTCTGGGGGTGGTCCGTTGGGGTTTGTCTTGGGATGTGTGTGTGTGTGTGTGTGTGTGGGGGGGGTTCGGGGCCTGGGGGTTCGCCCTGGGCGGGGCTGGCAGTGCGCTCCCCCTGGGGCTGCTTGGACTCGGGTGTCCTGTCCTGTCGGCAGGGCGCGGGTTGGGCCGAATCTTGGATGTCTGCTACTCTCCACCCCAGAATGAATGGGCCTACCTCCTGGGTTTGGATGTGGGCTGCCCCACGTAGGGGGCAGGTACATGTCTTGGACCTAGGGGGTATAGAGTGTGCATCGGGATTATGAATGGAACGTGTCGTTATTGTATGTCTTTCTGTGAGTGAGGGTGAGGATGAGGGTGGGTCTGAGTGAGTGTGTCTGTGTATGAATGTTTAAGTGTCAGGCTGGGACTTGGACTGCCCCCTCTCTGATACTTCTGAGGCTACTAGTGTCGCGCTCCTGCCACGTGGCCCCCTGGTGGGTGTTCCTTTGCCTGCGGGCGTGCTTGGGGCCCTCACTATCTGGGGTTGGGCGCTTGGGCGTTTGTCGGCTCGGCCTGGTGGCTGCCTGGTGGGGCTCGTGTCCTCTGGTCCTTTCGGGTCTGGGCCTGAGGGATGGGCGTCCCCGTGCCCGGGCCTCGGTGACCGGCCCTGGGGCTACGTCAGTGCAGCGGGCTCGGCGGGGGCCTATGAATTTGTCGCGTTTGACCGCGGGGGGTCATTGTGTGTGGTCGCTGGTGGGATTCGTCCAGTTCTTCCCCTTGGTCGGATCTGGGGAGTGGGCGAGTGGCTCGTCCTGTTCGGGTGGCCCTGGGGACTCTGGGCTTGGGGTCCTACCTGGAGTCTTGGGCTTTGATCGCCCCTTTGTCTGCCTCGGGCTTTGGGGGGACGGATCTCTGATGCTTCACAGTCGCTACTAAATGTTCTATTGGAGGAACCTTATTCACTTATGCATGCTCACAACCACACACAAATGGATGCAGGGATGTATATGTAGATATATGCAGATATGTAGATGGGTATATGAATGAATATAAATGTATATGTATGTATACTGTATATATATTTGTAGGTATGGGTATGTATATTTATAGAAATCTACTGCAAGGTCATGAAGATTATTAGTCTTTATGCATGTATGTTTCGTTGCTGTGTTCTGTCATGTGCTTTGCAGGATTGCGGACGGAGGTTAGGTGTGTTTGCCTTGTGCACTTTTTGTGGATAATTGTTGTTTTGTTATCTTACTTTCTCTTTTCTTTCTCTCTATTAAAAAAATACATATTGGAGTGAGAGGATGGCTATAAGGTGAGAAGGGAGGCCATCTATAAATGAAAAAAAAAAAAGAGATTTGTAGAGTGAGTGAGGGGAAGTTTTTGGGTGTTATCATTGATGACAATCTGACATGGAAACATCACATAAATTATGTAAGAATAAAACTAGCTAAATCCATTGCAGTACTGTACAAAGTCAGGGACTTATTAAATTATAAAGCTCTGTATTTGTTGTATAACACAATCATTGTTCCATACTTAATCTATTGTATTGATGTTTGGGGGAAGGCGTGTAAAACAATCACAAAGCCTATTTTTGTTTTACAGAAAAGAGCTGTAAGATTTATCACTAGAAAACATTACCGTCATCCATCAAGTACATTATTTTATCAACTGAATTTATTAAAGTTCCATGATTTGGTAGATTACAATATTTTATCAGTTATGTACAGTATAGGGCTCAGAATAACACATTGCCCTTAAATATTAAAATGCATTTTGTTAAAAGACAAAGTTGTTATAATGTTAGTTGTAAAACCAAAATTCCGAACTAGTTTGAAGGGACGGTCTACCTCAATACAGAGAATTGGATTGTGGAATGGTTTGGAGAATGATGTTAAAAATGCCAAGTCAATATTTACATTTAAGAAAATGATCAAAACTGAATGGTAAAAAAAAATGAAGTAGCTTAATATGTATTGTATTGAATTATAGATAGAAAATTAGACAGAGTTATTCATTTTGTTCTGTTACTTGTAGATAATTATTGTTTGAACTGATTGTTTGAAAAAGGGGCAGCTACAATAAGAAATTTTCTTCCTTCTGCTACATTTCATTTATATTTTGTATTTGTATCATATATGGGATTTTTTGTATTGTATTTTAAAAGGAATAAATTTATAAATAAATAAATAAATCCTGTCATTAATAAATGTTGACCATATCTCAGTAGCTGAAATAAATTTGTGTCAGATATTGCAGAATACAGTCAAAGTGAGCTTTTGGTTATTCTTTACACAAGCTATGAGTGTTCTTCATCTGTATTTTAGTAGTTCAAGTTCAAGTATCTTTATTATCCCAAAGAGGCAATTAGTTTCACAGTCAGGCACATAAAACATGCATACAAGATACTGAAACATTAAAATAACAGTACAGAAATAATCATTGTTCATTGAGAAGCCTGATCTCTATAGGGATTAATGCATTGTTCAGTCTGTTTCTCTACATCTGGGCTGCAGATACCTGCATCCAGATGGAAACAACCTGAACTCACGTCGAGTGGTGATTACCCTTAAGAGCCCAGAGTGGGGCAGCAAACAAGGGTGGAGGCAGCTGTGAACCTTTCCCACCCACATTCTGCAGTTGTTGGTCTCCATAGTTGAAATAATAAATAACTTCATCAAATATTATTTTTATCGAAATAAAGGGTCCATGGAATAATGTGTTATTTGACACTTTAAATTAGTTTTTATCCTTTTTTTTAAACCAAAAACTGGAGAATATGAACTTGACCCAATATGTCTAGTCTGTTATAGCATTCACAAATTGAAAACAAACTTTCATTGGGTGCAGATTGTAAAATTGGCAAAAAGCTGAAATTGTACACATCCGCCTCTTTTTTTCTCTTTTTTTAACTACAACAATGTAGAAATCCATCATACAAGTACACAAAAAAAACTCCAAATTTCAAAAAGATTTATTAAATGCTAGGTGGGAAACATTGACCTCTACACGTCTCAATACAAGGCCACACTTTCATCGAGTCAACTCATCAAGTCAACTCATCGAGTCGAACTTCAGAGACAAACAGAACAGTTACCGCAGTTAAACACCAACAACTATCAGTCCTTACATCATCCAAGCATCCAAGAACAAAGTAAAGTACAACACGACCTTAAAGCTGCAGTATGTAGCTTTTTTTATGAACATATTTCTTCACTCTGTCCCTACCTCCTGACAGACTGATGTTAGCCAGGTAATCTCTGAAAAAAAATTAAAAAAAATATTGTCCCCTTGCTTCTCCAGGTGGTAAATAAGCATTTCTAAAAAGAAAAGGTGACCCGCCATTTTCCAGCCAATAAAAACAGAGTTTGTAACCAGCCAATAAAAACAGAGCTTGAATTTGAATCAGCCAATAAAAACAGAGCTTGAATTTGAAATTCAACAGACCACAAGGGGGCAGAGCCACATATGGCTCTGAGGGGGAGGGATCAGAATGCTTTGCCTGTTGAAAATATTTCTAACTGCTGCAGTTCTACAGAAACTGCATACTGAACCTTTAAGATGGCTTTTAATCAACACATATGCAGACCATTAACTCAACACATGCTGCCATTGAGACTGGCTGCCATGAAGAGTTACAGCTTCCTGTGAAACAAACCCCCAAACAATGCACCCATGTTATCTCAACATTTTTTTTGTATCCTTTGTATTTATGTGATGTGAGTGACAGAAAACCTACTAAAGCTGCATTTTCAGATTAATTTCAACACATCCTTTATTTTTGTCTGAAAAGCTAATAAAATCCATTTAATGCATAATCAATGTAGACCACTGTCTCAACGTCTCAGTCATCCCTAATGTTTGCGTTGAGGTGGTCTTGATTAAGAGTTCTCCAGGGATTCTGATGGTCCGTCAAAGTTTTTCTTTGGACCTTGACTCCTAATTTTCTGTCCAGTTCTTGTACCTGACCACAACAACATTATATTTAACATAGCGTTTAAAAAACTGGGGGAAGTTAAAAGTGCAAGACATACAAGATGCATCAGGACTAAACCTTTACAGCCCATAAATTAATTTTGAAAATCACGTCTATAAAGGAAAAAGATGGTAATGACCCAAAACTGGACCTGAGACCATCATCCTTTAGCTGTTCATCAACTCCAGGTTTCAGCTGACAACTCTTTGGGACTCATCTTGTTTGAAGTAAAACACATTTTATTAGTAAAGCTCTATCTGTGGTAACGTTCAGTGATTCAACTGAACAAAATCCCTGATGATCCCACTTTAAACTGGTTCTTTTCTAAGCCTTTAGTCAACACACCAGTTCGTTCATTGAGTTTGGGAGCATTTTCTTCTGCAGGGTTCATTTATCAAAGATAAGTGGCTTAATAAACAAACAAAAACACCAAAGCAAAGGATTAAACTAGACTGAAAGAAAACCTTTGAAATACCTTCAGCAAGCCTGAAGAACTGTTGATCATAGATTGTTTAAAAGTTTACAATTTTGGGTGCATGAGAGAAAAATATAAAGAAAATGAGAAACGACTCAAGAATCAAAAAAGGCGTTCAATACAGAAACAACTGGACTTTATTTGTAACAGAAGTCGCTTCCCATCCGGGGAGCTTTATCAATTCAATGAGGAGACTGTGTGAGAGAGAGAGAGAGAGAGAGAGAGAGAGAGAGAGAGAGAGACGAGAGAGAGAGAGAGAGAGAGAGAGAGAGAGAGAGAGAGAGAGAGAGAGAGAGAGAGAGAGAGAGAGAGAGAGAGAGAGAGAGAGAGAGAGAGAGAGAGAGAGAGAGAGAGAGAGAGAGAGAGAGAGAGAGAGAGAGAGAGAGAGAGAGAGAGAGAGAGAGAGAGAGAGAGAGAGAGAGAGAGAGAGAGAGAGAGAGAGAGAGAGAGAGAGAGAGAGAGAGAGAGAGAGAGAGAGAGAGAGAGAGAGAGAGAGAGAGAGAGAGAGAGAGAGAGAGAGAGAGAGAGAGAGAGAGAGAGAGAGAGAGAGAGAGAGAGAGAGAGAGAGAGAGAGAGAGAGAGAGAGAGAGAGAGAGAGAGAGAGAAGTTATAAGCAGGCTGGGCCACTGACACGCACCAACATATGTAAATTGGAAGCTAACACACACACATACTTGGGATAACACGTGCCTGTGACCCATTCAAAGTTCAGTGTGTGAAAGCAGACCTTACAGAAAACACACACACATCCTACTGTATGTAAATTGACAAATCACACTTCACACATTGATAGCAGTGACCTGTCAAAGTCTTTGTTAGTCTAATTCACAAACGAAGCTCTTCTGTTCTGATCAGGTGAGAAACATCTGGGAATCAGCTGCAGGGCCGCACCATAAGTTTTAGAAAGTTCGAATCTTAGACCTCCTCCTCTGTTTAACGATGGTTTCTCTCGTTTTACATAAACCGCCTCCTTCACCCCCCTCTCAAACCACCTGTGCTCTCGGTCCAAAATATGCACATTCTGGTCCTCAAAAGAGCGTCCCTTGTCCGTGAGGTGGAGGTGAACAGCTGAGTTTTGTCCAGAGGAGGAGGCTCTCCTATGTTGAGACATTCTTCTGTGAATGGGCTGTTTAGTTTCTCCAATGTAGAGGTCTGGACAGTCCTTGCTGCACTGGACCGCATACACTACACCACTCTGTTTGTGTGTGGGTGTTTTGTCCTTAGGGTGCACCAGCCTCTGTCTGAGAGTCCTGCTGGGTTTGAAATGTACTGGGATGTTGTGTTTGCTGAAAATCCTTCTGAAATTCTCTGTATTTCCAGCCACATAAGGGATGACAATGTTTTTTCGTCTGTTCACCTTTTTCTGTTCATTATTGTGTTTTGTAAATTTCCTCGCTGACTTGACAAAAGCCCAGTTAGGATATCCACATGTTTGGAGAGATTTTTCAATGTGTTTCTGTTCCTTTTTCTTTCCTTCTGTCTTCGTGGGGATGTGTTCGGCTCGATGCTGTAAAGTTCTGATGACAGACAGTTTGTGTTCCAGTGGATGGTGAGAGTCAAACAGAAGATACTGGTCTGTGTGGGTTGGTTTTCTGTAAACTTCAATGTTGAGGCTGTCCTCTCTTTCCATGTGAACCAAACAGTCCAAAAAAGGCAGCTTGTTGTCGTTAGCATCCTCTCTGGTGAACTTGATGTTGTTATCGACCGAGTTAATGTGTCTAGTGAACGCTTCCACTTCCTTGGCTTGGATTTTGACCCAGGTATCATCCACATATCGGAACCAATGGCTTGGCGCTGTTCCCTCATAGGAGTATAGGGCTCTCTGTTCCACTTCCTCCATGTAAAGGTTTGCAACAATGGGTGACACTGGAGATCCCATGGCACCAGAGGTGGGTAGAGTATTCAAAATTTTTACTCAAGTAAGAGTATTGTTACTTGAACCAAATATTACTCAAGTAAAAGTAGTGAGTAGGCATCCAAAAATTTACTTGAGTAAAAGTAATAAAGTACTTTGATTATAACCTACTCAAGTAGTGAGTAACTGCGGAGTACCATCTTGTGTCATTAAATTATAACATGCAAATGGATTTACAAGGAAACATAACTTTTAATGAGACTGAACATACATTGTTGTAAATAAAAACACAAAGGCAATACCAGCCAAAAGGATTTAGAAATAAACATATTTTACATTGTTGTAATTAAAAATCAAACACAAAGGCAACTGTAGCCCAAATAATTCTGCTAAATAATAATAAACTTGACTTTCTGCAAAACTTTGTTTCTACCAGTAAATGTTGGAACTCATTTTCTTACATTTACATCCTATAAACAGCACTAACTGTTTACCAGAATCTCCGACGTCACTCAACATGGCCCGCGCGGAGAGTTTGTTGTGGTCACGTGACTGGTTGGCTTCATTTGATTGGTTACATGTCAGGTGACAACAAGTTACGCAATAATTTTGCTGCAAATATTTTTACATACTTGAAACAAAAGTAACTGTAGCGATCGGCAGAAAGCCCATAGTAACTGAGTAAAAGTTGCGGTTTTCTCCCCTAAAATTTACTCAAGTAAAAGTATAAGTCTTTCACATTTAAACTACTCTCACAAGTACAATTTTCTCAAAAAGCTACTTAAGTAAATGTAACTGAGTAAATGTAACTCGTTCCTACCCACCTCTGCATGGCACAGCCGTGCTTCTGTCTATAAAATCTGTCATTGAACTTGAAATAAGTGGTGGAGAGGCAGAGATCCAGCAGGGTGCAGATGTGGTCTGGTGCGAAGTTGGTCCTTTTGTCCAAATCCTTGTCTTGTAGAAGTTGTTTTTTGATGGTTTTACTGCTTCAGAAATAGGTATGCACGTGAAAAAACATCACAGTCACAGTCTCCTCATTGAATTGATAAAGCTCACCAGATGGGAAGCGAAACGTCTTCTGTTACAAATAAAGTCTAGTTGTTTCTGTATTGAACGCCTTTTTTGATTTATCATGTCCTGGACGACTGAGAATCTTCACCATAACGGCTCAAGAAGTTTGCTAGAGACGTGTGCACGATCTTTAACCATAGAAAAATTATGACTAAAACACCTGACGGAGAGTAAATGAGCACTACCTTTTGGTCAGAAGGCACATCAGCCACAACAAATGTCCACTTTCCACTGGACTCTGGTCTTCGTTGCCAATAAACCAATAATGTAGGACAAGACTGGAGCAAGAAGCCCTTCCAGTCTCACTGTCACATTTATCAGTCTCACATATCCTTAGGCAAATGTCAGCCACTCAGGCAGCGCTTTACTCTAAAGCAGTCAACACACCATCTTAGGGGTAGCAAAATCTGTAATTTTTTGTCTACCTGGTTCATGATGGATGTTTTCCTCCCCAGTCGACTTCCTGGGAAACGGATGGTGCTTTTCTTGCTGCCATCGTCCGACTCGGACTTAACGACCTTCTCGCTGTCTCCTTTCTCCTTGTCCTGCTCTTTCTGGCGCCATTTCTTCTTGCGATTGCGCCGCTCTTTGGCACTCTTTGAGCTCAGCTTGGAGACTTCAGAGGAGCTGTGGGACAAGTGTCCACCTTCTACGTCCTCCAACGCAGCCTCCGACACGGTACCTGCAGAAGTTGCCATTGCAGCAGCCTGAGAGGCAAAACGGGACATTGGTTGAACATGTACAATGGGTAAAAGTGATTATGTGTGCAGTTTAAATAGATACTGACCTGCGTCTCCTCCTGTTGTCTCTTGAGCTGTTCCAGCATGGCCTTGAATTCAGCCTCTTTTTGCTCGGCCTCCTCCATCGTGGCCTGGTTCTGCTCCTCATAAGCCATGGCCACCACAGCCAAGATCAGATTCACCAGGTAGAAGGAGCCCACAAAGATGACCAGCACAAAGAAAACCATGTAGGTCTTCCCTGCAGCTCGCAGCGTCTGAGAGAAAACACACAAAGACATTTTTTTTTAAATACAGAGTTATAAATAAGGTTATTTGTTTTAAGCAGAGAAATTGTCCGGAAATAAAGGAACAGCTCAGATATCTTGATGTGAGGTTCTGTGGAAATGTTGTGATCAATTAATATCTTACTTGTTGTAGATAACTCTCCAACAGCCTCAGTTTGGAGAAACAAAGTCACTTGTTGCCATAAAAAGTGGTTGATCACAATTGCCTGTGTGTGTATGTTCATCGTATTATGTTGAGAAAATGTCCCATGAACCAGAGGATGCATTTTATTAAAACTATCAGAAATTGGCATCAACATAATCCAAGATGGCCACCACAGCCACTAATCAACCTTAAAAATGTCAGTCAGTTTTACAGATACTGTATTGAGCTCAACCTTGGTGTGCTAATGACTGAGACTGAGTCCCATCACGTACTTGGAGTGCTCGCAAATGGCGTCTTTGTTTAAAACGTTGGTATTATCTGAAGCTCTCGGCCCTGACCTCTCTAAATGGTTTTAAGAATCTTTTGGAAACCTGGCAAAAACCATTGCAGATATGTTCTTGTTTTTGATTTTGTACATCTACCTTGTGGTGTTTTGCTAGTTTTGATACTTTGCATTTCACTTTGTATTTCACTTTTGTATTTCTCTTTTGTATTTCTCTTTTGTATTTCTCTCTTATGTTTTTCTGTTGTTTGTTGTTTAAGGAAATTCTATCATTGCTGTTCATCATTCTTTAGTTTGTAGCAGGTCGCTTTTGTAAATGAGCCCTCGAGGCTCAATGAGATTTACCTGACTAAATAAAGGTTGAATGAATGAATGAATTAACTGCTGAGGTCAGCCCTAATTGTCTGATGACAAAATATACCATCGACACATTTTAATGAAACACAAAAATTAATTATTGAATGTGGCTCTATATCAGATTAATTTTGGAGTCAACTTGATAAAAGATGGCTGTCACAGCAAAACGACTTCAGCAAACTCAAATATGGCTATCCTAATGCATGCGCAATAATCCAGGTAGAAAAATCTATAAAAGCTAAGTCTGGTCCTCTGGACATTCAAAAATATGGCTAATTTATGGTGCAAGTGCTTTCTAACTTTGTCATGCAAAGTAACAGGTAATGTGCATTTCTTTAAGGAATGCTACTTGTAAATGTGAGTGTATTATTGCGCTAATGACTAAGTTGAAAGGGCCAAGACCATCAGCCTTGCTAAGGCTAACTGTTAGCTTCTTGGACTAGCCAGAATTGAACTTTCTCCAATCTAAGGTCATTCACGTCTACAACAGGTAAGACACTTTCTCACAATACTTTCATTGCTTGCTTCAATATGTTACCAGCTAAATTTCCAGCTACAGTCTGTCTGAGCTGCTGCCCTTCCATCCTTTTTGTTCAGAGGGTAAATGAGCTGTGGGCATGCTGCTAAGAGCCACTTTGCTGATTCATTCAGGAACAAAACTCGTGAATTTTTAGGACTGCTCACATGCTGCATAAAAGCAAGACTGGCATAAGAGTGTGTGGGCGGCACAGTGGCTCAAATGAGCGGTTGCCTCGCAACAAGAAGGTTGCCAGTGCAAATCCCAGCTGGGGAACTTTCTGGGTGGAGTTTGCATGTTCTTTTTGTGCATGCGTGGGTTCTTTCTGGGTACTTTGGTTTCCTCCCACAGACCAAAAACATGCATGTTAGACTGATTGGTAACTCTGGATTATCTCTAGATGCAAGACAGAGATTGATTGGTTGTTTGTCTCATTTGGTTGTTTTAAAGGCTTTATAAATAATAATTATGATAAAAAAGATCATTTCTGATCATTTTTGAGCAATTTTTGAGCAATCTTGGGCAACAGGAAGTAGGTCTTCAGTTTACACGGTCACAAATTAATGTAGAACACCGGACGCTATTTTAGGTTCAGTCACTGGGGTCTCCGGTCACAAATTAATGTAGAACACCGGACGCCATCTTAGGTTAGCTGCCGAGAGCCGGACGAAGACTGGTGACCAGGATGGCTTCATATGGATTAATTACTAGCTGGAAACGTCTCTGTGAACTTTGTGGATGTCTCAAGCAGCAGCGGATTTATCGCCGATCGTGCCAGGCCGCCGTGCGAACACCTCCGGCCGGCCTGGCTACACCTCCGGCCTGGCTAGCTCCAGAGCTAACACTGGAGCTAACACGGGAGCCGGCCTTTTGAACACTGGTGACCAGGATCGCATCATATGGATTAATTACTAGCTGGAATAGCTCTGTGGACGTCTCAGGCTGGAGCAGCGGCTGGAGCAGCAGCTGCAGATTGATCGCGCCGCCGCTCCAACACTAGCTCATGGCTTGGCTAGCAGAAGCTAGCCAGCTAGCTAACACAGGTCTGGAGCAGCTGCGGTGGCTTGCCGGCCCCCGCGCTGCTTGGCCCGAAAACAATCAACGCATGGCAACCTATGTCGGCTTTGACCATCTCAAAGTAAGAAAATATATTTTTATTTATTCTGTAAATGTGAATAGCAATGTTTAACATTACAGTACACTACTTTACATGCTTAAATGTGTGCGCGCGCTCCGTTAGCATGATAAATAAAGGTTGAATGAATGAATGAATGAATAATTTTTTTTTTTTAATATAATTTTCACCCCCTACCTACGAACGGATCGAGCTGCGAACGGTTCTTAGGTCCCAAACTCGTTCGTAGGTCGGGGGTTCCCTGTATATATATATATATATACATATATTATATATATAAAAAATTCGTAAGTTGGAACACGAAGCACGTGTTCTCGTAAGTCCGGATTTTCGCTCGTAAGTTGGAACATTTATGCTAGCGCTACTACGAACACTCGTTTTTCATCAAAAACGTTCATATTAGTTCATAAACATGGTCGGAAACGTGTTTCCAAACGGTTAGCTAACACACTTTCATCTAAAAACACAAAAAAGTGCTGTATTTTTTACAAATTTACTTCTCTTTCGCCAGCTCGTAAGTCCGGGCGCTCGTAGGTCAGAGCGCTCGTAAGTCGGGGACTACCTGTATATATATATATATGTAATATATATATATATATATATATATATATATATGTATAGATGTATATATATGTATATATATATGTATATAT
>JBBPBX010057586.1:0-22381 GCA_038048925.1 Garcialebias charrua
GCGGACATCTGAGGAGAGCTGGCTGTAGCGTCAGATGTCGACATGTTCAATTCACGAGGTCACCAGTGTAGGAGGTGATGAAGAGACGACACAGAAGACGGGATGCAGAACTTCACTTTAATCAACTCCTACAGTTCTGGCGGTAAGCACCCAAAACACACCTTATACATCAACCCTTTCACAATAAAACATCCGGTCCTCTGGACCTTTCACAATAAAACATCCGGTAAAACATCCGGTCCACTGGGTGTGAGTAGAGTCCCCTAGTGGTCCACCACAATATTCAAGAAAAAGATCTAAACTATTTTCTTGGAAAGATATACGTATATAACTGATTAATGTTTTGTTAAACGTGAAATTTTGATGGGTTAAGTATTTTGCTGTATTATTATTGTTTGAATTGATAGTTTGAATTGATTTTGTTTAAGAGGGAGCAGATTAGCCTGGTTAAAACCAGACCCTTGTCCTTCACTTCGCTTCAGACAATGCAGTGAAGGGAAATGAGAATTGAGCGGAGCTGTGCAGGAAGGCGAGGGCCAGGCTAGGAGCAGATACGATAAGAAATTTTCTTCTTCTGTTTGCTTTCATTTTATGTTTTTTGTTTGTTTTGAAAATGTATTTGTTTTTAATGGAAATGAAATGAATAAAAAAATAAAAACATATGTAGATTGACAAATCACACCTTAACAGTGGTGGTTTCTTAGGGTCTTGTTACTCTAATTCACATATGTATGTACAAAGTATGTGTGCATCTTATCTCATTCAGCCTTTATTTGAATGTTTCCTGAATAAAGCTACAGACAGAAGAAGAAAAACAAGATGTGTGAGTCACGTGATCTGCAGCCAGCATTCAGCAAGAAAAGTGTCATCCTCTGTATGTGTTGTGATTTTTCACATGACTCAAATTCTCTGTAGTTCTTGTATCACTATACATACAGAAACCGTCATGATGACTTTTGCACCGGCTTAGCTCAGTGGTTACTTCAATTTGACTCCAATCTGCATCCAGTGGGTCAAGACCGTTGGGTGCCGGTTCGAACCACGGGCGCTGCCCGATGTGTTTTCTTTTCTTTTTTTCTTTTATTATATAACAAAAACTCTAGAATCATGAAGAAAAGTCTCCTTTTATACACTTGTGACATATTAAAGCAGAAGCTATATAAGAAAGATATTATAAACAACATAAAAATGTGTGTTTATCAATGAAAATGTATTCAAATAACTAGTAATGTCTCATGATTTTTGTTCACACACAATTAAATAGTACCCTGATGCATACTCAATAATAATAAAAAATAAATAGTGCATATTTTCTTAAAATATTGTGACAGGTTGTAAATGATATAGATGCAAATTATGAGGAGGGAAAAAGCTTTTTGTTGCATAAGGTGACATTAAATATAAAATGAAGTACGAAAGATAAAAGAAAAATATATACAAATGCAACAAGTTCATTTTTTTCTGATTAATATAAAATAAGTTTATAGAAATTATTCAAAACACGCACTGAAACTTAAAAATAAACTAAGATCTTTCTTATTTTTTTACTACTGTATTTCAAAGTAGAAAACTATTTTGTTGGAAATACTAACAATTACCTGATTTTATGACAATAGGAAAATATTTTAAAACTTTGTGACATGCATTAGTAGGCGGGGATAAATACACGATTTATATTAAATAATTTTATAACACGTATATAAAAACACAAATGCAAATTGTGAGCACAAAAGTAGGAAAACCCTTTCAATATGTAGCCGGGTCGGGAGTGGTTAAAATTGGGTACTGAAGTTAAAAAAATACTATTTTAATAAATAAAATTGGGGAAAATTGGTATACCTAAAAAGTTATCTTTAAAAGCACGCAGGCCCATTTGCAGACGAGGCTTGGGACAAGTTCACACACTGACACCAATTAAATTGCACAGTTGTTTGTTTAATTAAATAAAATCCTAAATTTAAAATATTCACAGTTTAAAGGGGACCAAATATTGGTTTTATAAATTTTTATGGTATGTCTGTGGGCTATCCAGACCATGTTCATTCAATTTAATGCACAAAATAATTCTTAGATAATAAAATATCCCCTTTATAGTTCTGCCTTTTCTGACTTCCATCCTGAACGAGCTGTTTATGATAAGGCCACGCCCTTCAAAAATCTGTTTACATTAACTCCGCCCTCCAAAGGGGACCCTGAGTCAGACCCAGAGGCAGATGCCATTTTGGGCAGGGCAAATGAGGCGCTGACGCGTCGCGTAGGCCGCTGAGAAACATCCATAAGTTCACCCTCCATGTTAAAAACTCTTCGTCTGACTCTTCGAAAACAAGCAATAAGGCTGCAGAGTAACACACTGGCTGCTAACTGCTATACACGCTCTCTCTAGCGGGGACCGCTTTTTTTCACGGACCACATCCGGTGCTGACCGGATATGGTCCGTGAGCAGTCGTCCGGTTGATTTAAGAGCCCGTAAATAAGTTTTTTTAGTTTTTACTGAGAGATAATATTAGCGGTACTGCATTTTAACAACAACGAAACATCGAACTCTGAGATGAACTCAGGAAAAACAACCGTGACGTCTTTTATACTGAAGTGGGTGGAGCATCACCAGGGGTTGCTAGGTGAGGGGCTGGACTCAAGTTGGGGTGGGTTGTCCTACGGCTTGTGACATCACAAGCCGTAGGATTTGAAAACGAGACATTTATATCACTGAAAAACAAATATACTTAGAGTAAATATACCACTGGGTGCATTTTTTTGGCCCTAGGACTGCTTTTTTAAGAAGTACATAACCAAAGTTGAGTAAAATGCTGTCATAAAATGCTATCATAATGCTGTGAAACAGGCCAAATCACAGTACCTCTCCAATTTAATCTCCACCAGCTCCAACCGGCCGCGGACGCTTTTCAGCACACTCCAGTCTGTCATCAACCCATCTGTCAATGTTCTGAAAACTGCCACACAGTCTACCTGCGATGACTTTCAGAGCTATTTTGTCAACAAAATAGACTCTATCAGGCAGAACATTGTCAGTTCATCCAACACCATCCAGTCTTGTGCGTCTGCAATAACCACAGCTGTTTTTGACCAATTTGACCTGGTTTCACTCCCTCACCTCACCAAGGTGGTTCAGCAGATGAAACCAACTAACTGTTCTCTGGACATCATTCCCTCTAAAATGTTCAAACAGTCCTTTGATGTAATTGGTCCTTGTGTTTTGTCATTTATTAACAGCTGTCTATCTTCAGGTTTTGTGCCATCTGCTTTCAAACATGCTGTGGTCAGGCCTCTTCTCAAAAAACCAGGCCTAGATCCTACAGCTCTCTCTAATTTCAGACCAGTTTCACATCTGTCATTTCTATCAAAGGTCCTAGAAAAGATTGTTTTTATTCAACTTCAATCTTTTCTAGAACTCAACAACCTGTTTGAAAAATTTCAGTCAGGTTTTCGAGCTCGTCACAGCACTGAATCTGCACTGCTCAAAGTACAGAATGACATTCTTCTGTCCCTGGATGCAAAAAACCCTGCACTGCTGGTGATGTTAGACCTCTCAGCAGCTTTTGACACCGTCGACCATCAGGTACTAATCAACCGCTTGTCTCAGCAGGTTGGCCTCCAGGGAGCTGTGCTTGAGTGGTTCAAATCTTACCTGTCTGGGAGAACTTTCTCTGTCATGATAGGCGATCTGTCCTCCTCTTCATCAACCCCTCTGACCTCTGGCGTACCACAGGGATCTATTCTAGGGCCAGTCCTCTTCTCTCTTTACATGCTGCCATTAGGATCAATCATTGCACGTCATAACCTGTCTTTTCACATGTATGCAGACGATTTACAAATCTATCTGCCAGTCACTCCCAACCCCTCACCCAGTTCAAACACTCTTGTCAACTGCTTAAATGACATTAAGCACTGGCTCTCTCAAAACTTCCTCCACCTAAACACAGATAAAACTGAATGCATTTTATTTAGTGCACCTGGTGACACCAGCAACATCCTTCCCAGTCCCAGTGTTGGTTTCCCCCTCCCCCACTTCAACCCGGTGGTCAGAAATCTTGGAGTGCAGCTTGACTCCAACTTAAAGTTTGATAAACAGATCAGTTCTGTTGTCAAGACCAGCTTCTTTCAGCTCCGACTGCTCTCCAAAGTCAAGTCATTTCTCAGCCGTGGTGATCTGGAGAAGGCCATCCATGCCTTTGTGACCTCCAGACTTGACTATTGTAATGCTTTGTATGTTGGTATTAATCAATCCTCCATCTCCCGTTTACAGCTTGTACAGAACTCTGCCGCGCGCTTTTTGACCAACACACGAAAATATGAACACATCACTCCTGTCCTGTCCTCTCTACACTGGCTCCCGGTTCAGTTCAGGATACAGTTCAAGCTGCTCCTGTTTGTTTTCAAAGCTCTGAATGGACTTGCTCCTCTGTACATCTCAGAACTTTTGAAAGCCCATCAGCCCGGCAGAGATTTACGCTCTGCCAGTCAACACCTGCTGGAGGTGCCTCGCTCAAGGTACAAACAATGGGGAGACCGGTCATTTTCTGTTGCCGGCCCAAAAGCCTGGAACAGCCTCCCCCTTGAGCTGCGTGCCACCTCTGATCTGACTCTGTTCAAAACCAGACTGAAGACCCACTTGTTCAAAAAAGCTTTCAGTGTGTAAAAAAGCTTTCAGTGTGTAACTTTTATTACTTTTGGTAGTTTAGTATGTAGCATTTTTTATTTCCATTGCCTTTTTATTTCCACTTGCTCAAATAAGCTTCCAGTGTGTAACTTTTATTACTTCTGGTATTTTAATATGTAACATTTTTTAATTTCCATTGCCTTTTTATTTCCACTTGTTCAAAAAAGCTTTCAGCGTGTAACTTTTATTACTTGTGTTATTTTAGTATGTAGCATTTTTTATTTCCATTGCTTCTTTTATTGCTGTTGTTTCTTATTCTATTTTCATTGATTTATTGTTCCAGTTTATTCATCTTTTTATCCTGTTAAGCACCTTGGTCAATGCAAGGCATTGTAGGAAGGTGCTATACAAATAAAGTTTATTATTATTATTATTATAAAAAAAAACATTAAAAAGTGAATTTTGCATCTTTGGTCCCCTTTAAAAAGGCAATCAACTCCAATCAACATAAAATGTGCAATTCATGGCAGTACATTTAAAACAGGAAAACCACACCAAACCAGGATTACTGTCACCGCCTGAGAATCCTGTATCAATCACACGACAGTTCAGAGTGTCCACCCTGGTTTGATCAGTCGTCTGGAAGAGACGCCACTCCAGCCGACGCCTGTTCAATTAGTTGAGCTGGTCATCAGTCTGCCCAGTTCAGTCCGCAGGACGCGGCCCGCCCCACGCCGTCCAGACAGCGGGCACCAACCCAGGACCAGTCGGCAGTCGATGGACGACCCAGATGGAGGCAGAGAGCAGTCGGGACAGCAGTAGACGAACACCCAGGACAAATAGCAGACAAAAGGATGCCAAGGACAAACAGAAGGGACACCGAGCTCCACCTCTAACAGGAGAGGGAAGCAGGAAGCTTGTTCTGGTAGTCGCCAGAACAGTAGATCATGGCGACCCTAAATTATTTACGCTAGCGCACGACACAGCCAGCAGACGCCAAGATCTGCACCAGAAGGCGGGTGACGTGTGTCAACCACTGAAGCCTGGCCCTTTTTATACAGGAAGCCAGCCCTAGAGACCCAATCGCATCGCAGCACCCGTGTGGTGCGTTCAATGTCCGCAGGACATCCTACCACAAACAACTGGTGTGAACGTCACGGTTACTTAACAGTTAAATGTAGCAGAACACCTGTCCTTCAGATTAATGTCCATCAGGGGGCGCTGTGGGGTCAGCAATGAGGATGAGAACAACAGGAGACAGTTTGGGAAAGATGATCTGACAGGGAGATGATTTAATCTAGACTCCAGTAGTGTACAAGTTTTTATCACTCTCACACTGAAGTCAATAAATCCTCTGGATTAATTTTTGTGAAGTTCAAAGTTTTAAATTGAGTTCCTTAGTTTAGTTTTTGTTTTTTAGGTGTTTATTTTTTTCTGGTTATTGTTATGAATCCAAAGTTTTATTTTACTTTGGTAAGTGTTCCCCGAATAAAGGCAGGGGACCCTGGACAGGTCTCCAGTCCGTCACAGTGACTTATAGAGACAAACAACCATTCACTCTCTTGATTTAGAGTTACCCATCAGCCTAACATGCATGTTTTTGATCGGTGGGACGGAGGAAACAAAAAAAACACACATGCACAGAGAGAACATGCAAAGTCCACACAGGTCTCTGGCTAAAGAAAATCAAAAAATGCTAACAGACAGTGGATAAGGGTCCTCAACAGGTTTTACGCTTCGTACTAGTACGAAGCGAAGTGAAGGACAAGGGTCTGGTTTTAACCAGGCTAAGCATAGGCAGATGTTTTTTTGTTTCTTTGTTTTGAGTAAATCTTGTTTTTCAGTATGTTGCTTTTAAAGTTAATTTTCTTATATAAATTACGCTAATTATTAATCCAGGGGATACTTGCCTGCTCATTTTGAGACGTCTCCCCGATTTGAAACACCTGATTAAAAAACTCTGCTCAAGCCTGAAGCTTATTTATATCAGGTGTGGAAAGCAGGGCCAACCAGTCCCTACAGAGCAGGCCTCTGTCTCATTGGGGTAAGTTGTCAACCTCCTTGTTCCAAACTTTCTTGAGTTTTACAAATGCAAACTTATGTTAATTTTATTTTTGGTTGAAAAAAAAAAAATCAGTCTTACTCTGTTATGGCCATCATTTATAATTTGATAAAGTTGTAAAATTTCACATTAGGCTGTCCATTGATAACCATGAAACAGCACTTTGATTATTTTATCTTAATGTAACCTCCAGAACTTATTCTACTGTAAAGAAAAGGGTTTTTATTGATGATATAATAGTTATCTGTATTTTGTCAGTTTGCATTGCTTCAAAGCCTTTTGGTATTTTCTAAACCCTGATCTCATGTCACTTTTGACTTAAACTCTTGCTGTATGTTAAAACTTTTTTTAGATTTGTTTATACCAAGTTCACCCGTTTCGTCATGTCTTGGTCACGGTCACCTTTGGTCAGTTGCTGGAAAACTTGTAAAACTACCTGCTCTGTTCTCAAAGCAACATGTATTGTCAGATAAAGGTTTACATGAATTTGTTTTTACAGAAAAACTTTGCAACAGCCACTTGTCCATCTTCAACTCTCCGTGGCAAAGCAGCTGAAAAGCTGCAATTAAAGGATCGGCCATGCTTGGAGACATTACTGCTAGAATGTTGACAGTGGCTGTGGCCTTCTTGGCTCTTTCTGGGACTGAGAACAAGTGGGTTTCAAGGTGTTTACTTTCAGATCAAACCGATTTGATCATCTTTGATTAGATTAGGTAAAATTTGAAGTAGTTTTTAAACATATTCTGGCTGTTCTATTTCAGAGCTGAAAAAGACTTTTCATCGACGACGGCTGCAGTACCCACTTCAGGTACTGCATTCATCAAGCTTGACCTAAAACTTAATATATTCTAAGTTTCTTCTGGATGGTGTTCTATATCAATAATTCATGTTGCTGTGTTCATTCGTGCTAATCTGCTCATACAGACTCATGTTTGTGCTGCTGTTTGAAGTAATGTTTTTGTGCCATTAGTGCCTAGTGTATTTTTTTGTTTTTCTTAGTTCATATCTTCGATGTTACTACTGTTTTTTTTTAACACTTAAAATTTATTTTGAATGTAACTGGGACCCTGTACTGTATACATAATCTCGTTTCATCACATGTACCACATGTGGTGTGAATGACAATGAATTTGACTTTCTGAAGACGTATCCTGATCATAAATGACACGAAGAATTTTAACATTAGAACTGGAGGAAATATTAATGCCATCTGAGGGCACAAACATTCCTAAAGATGCTCTGGTCCCAAAACATCAGTCTGGTCTGTGTTTAAAAAAGAGAAAATTAAGGGTCATCCAAGTTTTTATCAAGACATAATAAATAGTATGATCGGTTATCAGTTCATTACGGAACAATTGGATTAAGAGGAAAGATCTGAAATTCAATAATCCACATTGATTTGATTGTATTGTTCTTGTAGAGTAATTGTGTTTAATGATTTTTATGGTTTATACTTGGTTTACTTAAATTGAGCCGTCTGCTAGTTGACACTTTGAATGGGGCTGTGGGTGGGTAAAAGTGGAGGAGCAGTAGAGGTGTGAGTGTGGTGGTTCTTGAAGCACCGAGTTCAGCTGCAGTCCACTCTTTGTGAATCTTCCCCACGTTCTGGAATGGGTTGTTTCAAAATCTATTTCCAGGGTGCAGTTATCCCTATTGCATGTACACTTTTTTTTCTTTCTACCACATCGTTTCCTTCCCTTCCCCTCTATTGTGCTTAACACAGCTCTGTGAACAGCCAGCGTCTGTAGCAAGTGGACTGTATTAGTGCCTTTTTATCTGGTTGAGATTCTCAAAGCGCTTTACACTACAATCTGTGCCCTAATTTACCCATTCATACAGCACTTGGATATCTACAAAGCTAATGGAACAAATCATTCAAATCATTCAAAAGACTTGTCAGTTTTTTATCCCATTCATACACTGATAGAACACACAAAGGAGGCAAAAAGGGGTTCAGTGTCTTGCCCAGGGACACTTCGGCATGTGACCGTTGGTGTATTCTAACTCGACTCTTGCAATGGATGACTGCTTTAACCACTCAGCCACCCTTAGCAATGACCTTTTTGTCTTGCCCTCCTTATCAAAGGTCTTAGCAGTCCCATGATTGTGTAGACTACTGAGACCATCTTATAAAAGTGATTTGAGTTAATTAGTTGATTAGACTGTAGCACTAGTGTCTAGACTGTAGCACTAGTGTCATCAATATTGAACCTTTTCACAATATTAAAATTTTATGAATCTGAATTTGGTGTTTTCCTTAGTTTACAATCAAAATAAATAAACATTTGAAATGTATCAGTCTGTTGAATGAATAAAATGTTTCACTTTTTGAATGGAATTACTGAAATGAATCAAATTATTCATATTCTAATTTTATGACAAGCACCTGTATAGGTGCTAACAATATCACTTGTCCATTTAAACTTGAGTTGGCATTATACTTTCTCTTAACAAAGAAAACTCTCAAACAATTAAACCAGCAACTCAACTTCCTACCACACCAAATCAGCTCTGTAAGGAAACTTCACCTGTTCACATCACACCTGTTCTACTGCTCAGTGGATTCACTTAATTTTCTTTCTACAGTATGCCCACTCAACTGCAATTTTGACAAAAATATCTGTGGATGGGAGCAGCTCATGCAGGATACTTGTGACTGGGCCAGACAATCAAGATCAACGCTTTCAAATTTCACTGGACCAAACCATGATCACACAACTGGAGGTATGCCCTTCACTTTCCTCAACCTTTGTTTGATTTTAATGAGCATAACTTGTATAGTAATTTACATTTCTCTATAGCTGGTTTCAACTTGTACCTTGAGGGAGATGGTGTGACCCATGAGGACTCTGCTCGCTTGCTGAGTTCAGTGTGCCATCATGGTGGCTCACTTTGCTTGCACTTTTGGTACTACATGTACGGTTCTGCCACAAGCATGGCTCTCAACGTTTACTTGCTCCAAAATCATACAGTAACAAAGCTCTGGTCTGTAAGAAACAACCAAGGACCAGAATGGCATCTAGGAAGTGTTGATATTGAAGTCAACAACTCATTCCATGTAAGTATGATAGATAAACCTTTGAAATGTGCTGCTTATGTGGTGTGTTAATCATAACTTAAACATTACCCCACACTCAAGATTATGCTGGAAGGAATAAAGGAGTCTAAAGCCCAGTCTCATGTGGCCGTAGATGACATTTCTATTGGATTTGGCTCATGTTCAGGTGATACTTCAATTTTATAGAAGGAAAAATTGTTTAAATTCTGACTACAGTTTACTAAAAACATTTCAAAAATTGGATAAATGCTAATTTCTGTAATTTTTATCAAAAGAACTTTCCAGTAAACTTGGAACAGCACTTCCATTGACAACGGCAGCAGGTCCATCCCACCCAAGAACCAGTACGTATAAATTGTATGGGTCATTAATTTATGCAATGAACGTACCATTTTTAAAAAATTGCATTTGTAAAAACAAAGTGTTCCTATGTTTCTTTCAGTTTGTAACTTTGACTGTAGCTTCAATGGAAACTTGTGCACATGGAGTCAAATAGTCACTGATGCATTTGCTTGGACATTGAACAATGAATCGTATTCTGACCAGAGAACTGGCTCTTCTACTAAACTCACTGGTAATGTAGTGTTGAAAAAATGTCTTAATAGTTAACTATTTAAACAATCTGACATGATGAAATATTTCCCTCAGGAGGCAGTTACCTTGTCATTCAGATGAGTAATTTAAAGTATGGGGACAAGGCTCGTCTATTAAGCGCTGAATGTTCAGAGACTGGCCCTCAGTGTCTGCAGTTCTGGTATCGTATGGATGGCTCGGTAGTGCCAATGGAACTAAATGTTTATCTGCTCCAGAACTATTTGGATAGTATCTGGCAAAAGAACAACAACCAAGGCAATATGTGGTACTTGGCTCAGGTTGACTTCAACACAACTCAAGCTTTTAAGGTAATTAATCACCCACAAACACACAAACCTAAAATAAAAGTGTATTTATGCAACTCAATCTGAAAATTAAATATAATTATCCAGATAATGATTGAGGGGCGCAGTGGGTTTAACCAATCCATCGTGGCATTGGATGATGTAAAGCTTTATGGTGGGCACTGTTCAGGTAAAAAACAAACAAAAAAAAAACAGGTAAATGAAGACTTAAGTTAAATAAATGATAATTGTCAACTACTCCTGTGTTGCAGATCTAAGTGAAAATATTCCACCACTTCAAACTACAACAAATCCAACTGTCACAACTCCATTTCTCCATGTGCCTACAACTGTAGCACAACAGACTCCCATTACCAAAACTTTTCTTCCAATAATTGTGCAAAATGGGACCACCACGACTGCTGTGCTGCCCACCATTGCTGTCAATGGGACCGCCACGACTGCTGTGCTGCCCACCATTGCTGTCAATGGGACCGCCACGACTGCTGTGCTGCCCACCATTGCTGTCAATGGGACCGCCACGACGGCTGTGCAGCCAACCGCAACGCTCAGTGGGACCGCCACGACGGCTGTGCAGCCAACCGCAACGCTCAGTGGGACCGCCACGACGGCTGTGCCGCCAACCGCAGCGCTCAGTGGGACCGCCACGACGGCTGTGCCGCCAACCGCAGCGCTCAATGGGACCGCCACGACGGCTGTGCCGCCAACCGCAGCGCTCAATGGGACCGCCACGACGGCTGTGCCGCCAACCGCAGCGCTCAATGGGACCGCCACGACGGCTGTGCCGCCAACCGCAGCGCTCAATGGGACCGCCACGACGGCTGTGCCGCCCACCGCAGCTCTCAATGGGACCGCCACGACGGCTGTGCCGCCCACCGCAGCTCTCAATGGGACCGCCACGACGGCTGTGCCGCCCACCGCAGCTCTCAATGGGACCGCCACGACGGCTGTGCCGCCCACCGCAGCTCTCAATGGGACCGCCACGACGGCTGTGCCGCCCACCGCAGCTCTCAATGGGACCGCCACGACGGCTGTGCCGCCCACCGCAGCTCTCAATGGGACCGCCACGACGGCTGTGCCGCCCACCGCAGCTCTCAATGGGACCGCCACGACGGCTGTGCCGCCCACCGCAGCTCTCAATGGGACCGCCACGACGGCTGTGCCGCCCACCATAGCTCTCAATGGGACCGCCACGACGGCTGTGCCGCCCACCATAGCTCTCAATGGGACCGCCACGACGGCTGTGCCGCCCACCATAGCTCTCAATGGGACTGCCACGACGGCTGTGCCGCCCACCATAGCTCTCAATGGGACCGCCACGACGGCTGTGCCGCCCACCATAGCTCTCAATGGGACTGCCACGACGGCTGTGCCGCCCACCATAGCTCTCAATGGGACCGCCACGACGGCTGTGCCGCCCACCATAGCTCTCAATGGGACTGCCACGACGGCTGTGCCGCCCACCATAGCTCTCAATGGGACCGCCACGACGGCTGTGCCGCCCACCATAGCTCTCAATGGGACTGCCACGACGGCTGTGCCGCCCACCATAGCTCTCAATGGGACCGCCACGACGGCTGTGCCGCCTACCATAGGTCTCAATGGGTCCGCAATGACGGCTGTGCCGCCCACCATTGCTGCAAATGGGACCGCCACGACGGCTGGGCCTCTGACCCCTTCTGTCAATGGGACCGCCACGACGGCTGGGCCTCTGACCCCTTCTGCTAATGTGACCGCAATGACGGCTGGGCCGCTGACCCCTTCTGCCAATGGGACCGCCACGACGGCTGGGCTGTCGAACCCTTCGCTTAACGGGACCGCCATGACGGCTGGGCCGCTGACCCATTTGCTCAATGGGACCAGCTCGACGGCTGTACCACCCACCATTGCACTGAATGAGATGACCACGACGGCTGTGCCACCCACCATTGCACTGAATGAGATGACCACGACAGCTGTGCCGCTGACCCATTTGCTCAATGGGACCACCACGACGGCTGTACCACCCACCATCGCACTGAATGAGATGACCACGACAGCTGTGCCGCTGACTCCTGCGGTCAATGGGACCTCCCAAGCTCCAATAATGAGTGGTATGAACCATTACACCAACACGCATAATTCACAAACTGTTAAATTGTCCTAGCTCTAATCTCTAATGACTTTCTCTCTCTTAACCCCCCCCCATCAGAATGCCAGTTTAACTGTGACTTTGAACAGGATTTATGTGGATGGAATCATCTGTTCACCAATGTTTTTGACTGGGAAAGGCATAATGCTGCAATTTCCAACAATACTAGTTCTTCAGTAAAAGGTATTTTGCAATGAATGAAATGTTATTTACCTCTTCTCAACTAATAATATCAGCCGCAGTAAAGAACATTTTGTCTAAACCTGTTTTCTAGTGTTAAGATTTTCCTTTTCCAAGCCTATAATGCATACATATATATATATATATATATATATGTATGTATATGTGTATGTATATGTGTATGTATATGTGTATGTATATGTGTATGTATATGTGTATATATAAATAAATGTTACCCCTTTTTATTTAAGCATGCCTAGAATATATTAATCAAATGCATTTAAACTTGTCTATTTAGGTGAACACTACCTATCCATCAAAGCCAACAAAGTGACTTATGGAGATGCGGCTCATCTCATTAGCCCTAAATGTTATCGCCCTGGACCACATTGTCTGCAGTTTTGGTACTACATGACTGGCTCTTATAAAACTCTGGGTATCAGTGTACATCTGCTTCAAGATGGAAAACATGATGAAGTATGGAGAAAAACCAATGATCAAGCAAACGTGTGGCGCCTTGCTCAAGTAGACATTGTAACAACTCAAGCATTCCAGGTAAAATTTTGCTTTTAAAAAATGCTTTTAGAATTTACGTGTTAATGTTGTATTATCTGGAAAATATGTTGTGGAATGTAATTTAATGACTTATATCCCATCTTCTAACACAAGATGATTTTTGAGGGGCAAAGTGGAATCGGTGGGGAAAATGAAGTGGCTATAGATGACATTTCTCTCCATAATGGGTGGTGCAAAGGTAAGATTCTCCTTACACAATTGAGATTTAAAGCATAACATTGACAAACCTAGTAAAGTTTTGTTAAATATCTTATTGAACAAATGCATGCACTGAAAATTAACACACAGAAATAAAAACAGAAGCAAGACTGCTTGGTTTCAATAAAGCTCGACAGGAAAAAAAGCATACCTCTAACCTTGATTTCTATGACCACAGGTGAGTCAAAAACAAATGCAACCGATGCCCACAAAGTTTCAACTACATATCAACCAGATTCTACAAATGGAACTAGACCTCTGCCTACAATGAAAACAGTTGAGCCACAAAGTAATGCAACCAGTGGAAATCCCAGCTCTGCTACAGCTCAACCAGCATCAATCAATGAAACAACACTGCTTCCAACAACTACAGCCCAACCCCAAATAACCCAGAGTAGTGCAACAATTACCCAAAATCTTTCAACTACTGCTCAACCTGCATCAACCAATGAAACAACACTGCTTCAAACAACCACAGCGCAAGCCCATATGACACAGGGTAATGCAACCAGTTCTGAACAAGGTTCTACTACAGCTCAACCAGCAACAACCAATGAAACAACACTGCTTCCAACAACCACAGCTCAAGCCCAAACAACCCAGAGTAGTGCAACAATTACCCAAAATGTTTCAACTACAGCTCAACCTGCATCAACCAATGAAACGTCAACAATGCTTCCAACAACTACAGCCCAAGCCCAGATAACCCAGAGTAATGCAACCAGTTATGAACCAGGTTCTACTACAGCTCAACCAGCAACTACCAATGAAACAACACTGCTTCCAACAACCACAGCCCAACCCCAAACAACCCAGAGTAGTGCAACAATTACCCAAAATGTTTCAACTACAGCTCAACCTGCATCAACCAATGAAACGTCAACAATGCTTCCAACAACTACAGCCCAACACCAAATAACCAAGAGCAGTGCAACAATTGCCCAAAATGTTTCAACTACATCTCAACCACCGTCAACCAATGAAACGTCAACAATGCTTCCAACAACTACAGCCCAATCACAGATGACCCAGAGTAGTGCAACAAATACCCAAAATGTTTCAACTACAGCTCAACCTGCATCAACTAATGAAACGACACTGCTTCCAACAACCACAGCACAAGCCCATTTGACCCAGGGTAATGCATTTAGTGCTGAACAAGGTTCTACTACAGCTCAACCAGCAACAACCAATGAAACAACACTGCTTCCAACAACTACAGCCCAAGCCCAAAAAACCGAGAGTAGTGCAACAATTACCCAAAATGTTTCAACTACTGCTCAACCTGCATCGACCAATGAAACATCAACACTGCTTCCAACAACTACAGCCCAAGCCCAAATAACCCAAACAATTACCCAAAATGTTTCAACTACAGCTCAACCTGAATCAACCAATGAAACACTGCTTCCAACAACCACAGCGCAAGCCCATATGACCCAGGGTAATGCAACCAGTTCTGAACAAGGTTCTACTACAGCTCAACCAGCAACGACCAGTGAAACCACACTGCTTCCAACTACAGCCCAAGCCCAAACAACCCAGAATAGTGCAACAATTACCCAAAATGTTTCAACTACAGCTCAACCACCGTCAACCAATGAAACGTCAACAATGCTTCCGTCAACAATGCTTCCAACAACTACAGCCCAATCACAGATGACCCAGAGTAGTGCAACAAATACCCAAAATGTTTCAACTACTGCTCAACCTGCATCAACCAATGAAAAAACACTGCTTCCAACAACCACAGCGCAAGCCCATATGACACAGGGTAATGCAACCAGTTCTGAACAAGGTTCTACTACAGCTCAACCAGCAACAACCAGTGAAACAACACTGCTTCCAACAACCACAGCTCAAGCCCAAACAACCCAGAGTAGTGCAACAATTACCAAAAATGTTTCAATTACTGCTCAACCTGAATCAACCAATGAAACACTGCTTCCCACAACTACAGCCCAACTCCAAATAACCCAGAGTAGTGAAACAATTACCCAAAATGTTTCAACTACTGCTCAACCTGCACCGACCAATGAAACATCAACACTGCTTCCAACAACTACAGCCCAAGCCCAAATAACCCAAACAATTACCCAAAATGTTTCTACTTCAGCTCAACCACCATCAACCAATGAAACGTCAACAATGCTTCCAACAACTACAGCCCAATCACAGATGACCCAGAGTAGTGCAACAAATACCCAAAATGTTTCATCTACAGCTCAACTTGCATCAACCAATGAAACAACACTGCTTCCAACAACTACAGCCCAAGCCCAAACAACCCAGAGTAGTGCAACAATTACCCAAAACTTTTCAACTACAGTTCAACCTGCATCAACCAATGAAACAACACTGCTTCCAACAACCACAGCCCAAGCCCAAACCACCCAGAGTAGTGCAACAATTACCCAAAATGTCTTAACTACTGCTCAACCTGCATCAACCAACGAAACGACACCGCTTCCAGCAACTACAGCCCAATCACAGATGACCCACAGTATTGCAACAAATACCCAAAATGTTTCAACTACAGCTAAACCTATATCAACAAATGAAACATCAACACTGCTTCCAACAACTACAGCCCAAGCCCAAATAACCCAGGGTAGTGCAACAATTACCCAAAATGTTTCAACTACTGCTCAACCTGCATCAACCAATGAAACGACACTGCTTCCAACAACCACAGCGCAAGCCCATATGACCAAGGGTAATGCAACCAGTTTTGAACAAGGTTCTACTACAGCTCAACCAACAACAACCAATGAAACAAAACTGCTTCCAACAACCACAGCTCAAGCCCAAACAACCCAGAGTAGTGAAACACCTACCCAAAATGTTTCAACTACTGCTCAACCTGCATCAACCAATGAAACGACACTGCTTCCAACAACTACAGCCCAATCACAGATGACCCAGAGTAGTGCAACAAATACCCAAAATGTTTCAACTACAGCTCATCCTGCATCAACCAATGAAACAACATTGCTTAAAACAACCACAGCCCAAGCCCAAACAACCCAGAGTAGTGCAACAATTACCCAAAACTTTTCAACTACAGCTCAACCTTCATCAACCAATGAAACAACACTGCTTCCAACAACCATAGCCCAACTCCAAATAACCCAGAGTAGTGCAACAATTACCCAAACCTTTTCAACTACAGCTCAACCTGCATCAACCAATGAAACAACACTGCTTCCAACAACTACAGCAAAAGCCCACTTAACCCATAGAAATGAAACTAGTCCAGAACCACTTTCTACAGCTCAACCTGCATCAACAAATGTAACCTTTACTCTCCTTCCAACAACTACAGCCCAAGCCAAAATAACCCAGGATAGTGCAACAATTACCCAAAATGTTTCTACTACAGCTAAACCAGAATCAAGCAATGAAACCACACTGCTTCCAACAACTTCAGCAAAAGCCCACTCAACCCATAGTAATGAAACAAGTCCAGAACCACCTTCTACAACTCAACCTGCATCAACCAATGTAACCTTTACTCTTCTTCCAACAACTACAGTACAACTCAAAGAAACCCTGGGTAATGTAACAATTCCCCACAATGTTTCTGCTACTGCTCAACCAGGATCAACAAATGAAACCTTGACTCTCCATCCAACATCTACAACCCAACCCCAAATAACCCAGAGTAGTGCAACAAGTACCCATAATGTTTCAACTACAGCTCAACCTGCATCAACCAATGAAACAGCACAGCTTCCAACAACTACAGCAAAAGCCCACCTAACCCATATAAATGAAACCAGTCCAGAACCACCTTCTACTACAGCTCAACCTGCATCAATCAGTGTAACCTTTACGCTGCTTCCAACAACTACAACTCAACCCCAAATAACCCAGGGTAGTGCAACAATTACCCAAAATGTTTCGACAGCTCAACCTGCATCAACCAATGAAACCACACTGCTTCCAACAACTACAGCCCAACCCAATGAAACCCTGAGTAATGTAACAAGTCCCCACAATGTTTCCGCTACTTTTCAACCAGGATCAACGAATGAAACTATGACTCTCCATCCAACAACTACAGCCCAACCCCAAATAACCCAGAGTAGTGCTACAATTACCCAAAATGTTTCTCTTTCAGCTCAACCTGCAACAACCAATGAAACCTTGACTGTACTTCCAAAAACTACAGCCCAAATAACCCAGGGTAGTGCAACCACTTCTGAACCAGGTTCTACTACAGCTCAACCAGCATTAACCAATGAAACATCAACACTAATTCCAGGAACTACTACAGTAACAAATATTAAAAGTAAGAGGATTTAATTTGTCTTGAAGGAGAAATGTAATCAAATCTGAAAAAATCGATATAACAAGAATTTCATATAGTAAACAACACACATAAACATAGTTAGTATGCTTTTTTCAAGTCAGTAGCTTAAAGAAATAGTTTTTTACATTTTTCCTGCTACATGCTGAAGTGCAGTGATTTCTGTAGTCATTTTCTGGACGCACTTTTATGACACAATTAAGACCTCCTTTGCTATCTTACAATAACACTGAAGCTATAAACCCATCATTACTGTCCTCCTGTCTGTCATTTAAAATGGAAGCAGAAGACTTTTTTGAATCTGAAGGATATCACTTTAGTTTGTCAAAAACAGTTTGGTGATTTAGTGCATTAATGGGCATTTCTATCCTGGAAATACGAATAGCTGTGCGTTAGCCGCCGCATGCTAACGTTAGCATGCTAGCGCCGTATGCTAACGTGGAAATGGGGGTGTTGAAAATGTCCTGAAACAGTTACCAATGTCTTGTTAAGCTCTGTCTTCCCCAGAACATAGTAGGATCTAAAATGATTTTTAAAGATGAAGGAGCAAGTTGAAACATGCTGTCTCCCTCCTTGCTAGCAGGGAGCTGCCTGGCTAACTAACTACGGTGGCCCTACACGGCCAAAATTCTACAGCGGCCGAATGCACAGGAGCGGTAAAAATACAATATAAATTTTAAAAAAAGTTTTAAAATTGATTTTGGGGCTTTTAGAATCGATTCTGAATCGCCAGGACTAAGAATCTTGATTTTTTTTTTGCTACACACTGAAATCTTTTTGTCCACAACTACCGGTAGATACACACACTAATATTACTGTATGAGGGACGACCATTGCACTGTCTATGTCATATTCAGGGGACGGAGAGCAGGCAGTGGGAGGGGGGTCAAAAACACCAGATGAGAATTTTTTCACTTTGCAAAGTCTAAATTTGAGTTAGGATGACATTTTTGACTTGTGAAAATTTCTCAACAAGCTTATTTTATGCTTTTCATTAGACTACTATTAGCTTAAAAACACTTTTCATTTCTCCTTTAAATATTTCCTATGTGTACTATTGTCAGTTACTAAACATGCTCTTTGTCTTCCAGCACCTTCTTGTGCAGCGAACAGCCATTTTACCACTTGCATCTCTCCGTGCGACCCAACCTGTACACACCCGAATGGCCCACCACTGTGCCAAGTCACAAAGTGTGTGGCAGGCTGTGTATGTGATGCCAGCTTTGTACAAAAAGGGAGGGTTTGTGTGCCTTTAAATGAATGTGACTGTGTGGCCAATGGCACGTCTTATAAGGTGAGTATAATAATTTTCCAAATGCTTGCTCCTGTGGCAAAACCTGAAGAAAATTGTATATCTAAATGATGTACTTTTTCCTAGTTCAATGAAGTGTGGTACACCAGTCATTGCATTCAGAAATGTGAATGTGGAGAAAATGATGGCAAGGGATTATTCCATTGTTCTGATGAGGGTTGTGGTGATGATACTGTGTGCATTCCAAATCAGATGAACCAGTATTATTGTACATCTACAGGTACTGTGAACTCAAATACACCCCACCCCACACACATCTGATATATGGTTTTTAACATATAAGTGTTCCCAATTTTATTTCACAGGTTTCAGTGAGTGTACCATTAAAGGAGACCCTGAGTACAAAACATTTGATAAAACAAAACATGACTTTTTTGGCAAACACTCTTATGTGTTGGTCCAAACCAAAAATCTGCCAAGTAACCTCCCAGACATTTACATAGAAGTCAACAACACATGCATCAATGATAAATACATTGGAAATGCTGAAGTCAAAGGCAGCAAAAATGGTGTCAAGAATGAAGCCAATTGGACACCTGAAGGATTCCAAGAGCTTAAAATCAAAGTGTACAATGTCACTGTGGAACTGAAACAGAAAGGCAACGTGTTTGTAAGTATTGCATTGCTTCAATATTAAAGTAAATGCAAATAACAAAACAAAAATGGATAAATTTACTTGAATAAAAATCTAATCCAATGTTTGTACTGAAAATCTACATAGTAAAGTCTTAAATGGCATTTTCAATATATTTAACTTTGTTATTTTGCAGGTGAATGGACACCAAATTAAAACTTATATTTCACCCGCTCCTGGACTAGAAATCCATGAACTATCGTCTTTGTTCTTCCTGAGGACTGACTTTGGTCTTACTGTGAAAACTAGTGGACATTGTAAAACCGGTAATTCTATCCCATCATGTAAAATGTATTTAATATTTATTTTAAAGCAGCAAATTTACATATATTTTTCCCTTGCAGAAATCTTGCTACCAAACTTTTACAAAAGGAGAGTGGAGGGCTTGTGTGGGAACTTTGATGGCCGAATGGTAAACGACCAGGTTAAATCGGATGGCTCCATGGCTAAGAACACTCAAGAGTTTGGGGAAAGCTGGGGAGTTTATGGAAAATAAATGTCAATAAATCTATTTTCTGACGTGTTAAATCTTTCATTTTTATTTTCCACTTTGCAAATAAACAAGTGGCTTCTTTTTATTCTCAAGTTAAACTCATTAGGCTGGGGGGAAAATAAAAAGGAAGCCTTGTCATCTAGGATTGTGCACCAAAACCTAAGTTTTATTTCAGTCTTGTCTTTTCTGTAAACAAACCTTGTTAAGGTACCATGCTTTAGGCAACATAGATTTTTTTTCCCCTCAAGTTTCCTTACCCATTGGCTCTACACCTTGAATTTTCCTAAATGTTTTTTGCTTTGAATTAAATGCTTTCTCAAACCACTTGATCCAGATAAATGTGCAGTGCTGCTTAGAACTCATAAATGGCCACAAATTAGATGAACTCATTAGGTTTTGAAGTTTTGGAATTCTTTCAATGTAAGCTCGAGCAGCGACTTCTACAATGTAGAGCTCAGTGATAAAGTTTAGCTATAACTGATTAAAAGTGAAATTTGTACTTGTACAAAATACAGGTCCTTCTAAAAAAAAAATAAGCATATTGTGATAAAGGTAATTATTTTCCATAATGTAATGATAAAAACTTTCATACGTTATAGATTCATTGCACACCGACTGAAATATTTCAGGTCTTTTATTGTTTTAATACTGATGATTCTGGCATACAGCTCATAAAAACCCAAAATTCCTGTCTAAAAAAATTAGCATGTTTCATCAAAGTGTTTTAAACACAAGGTCAACCTTCAAATTATGTTCAGTTATACTCAATACTTGGTCTGGAATCCTTTTGCAGACATGACTGCTTCAATGCGGCATGCCATGGAGGCAGTCAGCCTGTAGCACTGCTGGCGGCCTTAAGCTCATCCAGAGTGTTGGGTCTTGCGTCTCTCAACTTTCTCTTCACAATATCTCACAAATTCTCTATGGGATTCACATCAGGATAGTTGGTAGGCCAATTGAGCACAGTAATACCATGGTCAGTAAACTATTTACCAGTGGTTTTGACATGTGAGCGTAGATGCTGGGTCGTGCTGAAAAATGAAATGTCTCCATAAAGCTTTTCAGCAGATTGAAGCATGAAGTGCTCCAAAATCTCCTGATGGCTTTCTGCATTGACCCTAGCCTGGTTAAAACCAGACCCTTGTCCTTCACTTCGCTTTGTACTAGGGTCTGGGATTTCTCCCATAGACAACGATTTCTCCGGTCGATTTTTTGGACCAATAGAACAGAAGGCGGATTACCGGACCAATCAGAGAACAGAAGGCGGATTACCGGACCAATCAGAGAACAGAAGGCGGAGTTTTGAACGACGTCGACTGACGTCGTCAGTTAAAATGGCTGCCGCCACGAAGGAATTTTCATGAAAACAAGGTAAAAAACTATTATTTCTTTGCTGAGAAAAAATATATTTCTTAGCTGACGTTATATCAGAAGTGTTCCTGAGCTTAACAGTTCCTAAATCAATTCACGAAATGGTCAAATCTGCTGGATTTAAATAGTTTCGGTTTGACATTTTCCAAACAGCCTCGGGTGCGCTACGAAAATAAATGATAAAAAAATCGAATTTTATCTCAAATGTTTCATCTAGGCCAACAGTCAGTAAATTAGAGCCATATAATTACACACTGGTAGCAGAAAAAATATCCACCGAGTGGTTTCTGAGCTATTTATCTGATAGCCTGGACCTCGCCAGGCTAAACTAACAAAACTCCGCCTTCTGTTCTCTGATTGGTCTGGTCAAAAATCTACCAGTGAAATCGTTGTCTATGGGAGAAGTCCCAGACCCTACAAAGCAAAGTGAAGGACAAGGGTCTGGTTTTAACCAGGCTACATTGACCCTGCCCTTGATAAAAAACAGTGGACCAACACCAGCAGCTGACATGGCACCCCAGACCATCACTGACTGTG